>JAMZAV010006773.1:0-32763 GCA_024449915.1 Sweltsa coloradensis | reverse complement strand
AACCATAAACAAATTGACAAACAAAGGGTTAACAATGCATTGGCCAGTGGAGAAACGTTAGCATGGGACATGGAACACATGGGAATGGAAATAAAAAGTATAAGTCTAAGGACGTGTCTGATTGCTTGAAAAACATGGCTTATTCTTATTCTCATTCTCAATGTGATGTCAGAAGCAATGTACAAAGGGTCCCGATTGAGATTGAGAACGTGAATGATACCTAGTAATGAAATACCACACTCGTTTTCATTCTTATTTCTAAAAAATGGTGGCCTTGGGAGATGATCAAAATAAAACACTTCCAAATCACGTTGAGTAACCAAATAAGTTTGTAATTCTAATTACTAATATAGTAATAAATACTACAGAGTCAAATTTGGTATGGAAAGTTATGTTAACACTTTAAAGTAGAGCTGGACCGATTCCACTTTTTTATTTACCGATTCTTACCGATGCTGATTCTTTTTCTTCTTTTGTAAATAAAAATGGTATAGAATAATTAATAATTGCGCTAATAGTTCATTTAAAAATTTAACTATATTGAGTAGTAATTTTTTCAATTTTACCAATTTTACATCTCTACATATTATGCATATCCATCCACCATACGCGCTCTTGCATTTTGGACGACTTAGAATATATACTTTCGCTACGTAAGATACGTTTGTACCAGTCGCGCGTTTGTATCAACCTTCCGTCTGTCCATCCGCCGCCCAGCGAGAAACGCTCATGCCTGTGAGTGCGAGAGAGATAGATGCACTAACAACAGCAGCGTCAACGCAAGATGTGCGTTCGATCCAAATCACAGCTGGATGGTCAGTAGGCCTACAACGATGGGCCTACGTGGGAACAGAATGTGAATTACACTCAAAACTGGAGTCTACAAAACATCTTTTCGAGGAGTCCGTCTAGTCACCCAACCACAATAAAAACTTGCAAAATGGGGGCTTTCGACTCTCGATCTGCATACATTTCGACTGTCGACCTTCGATCAATTCTTCGGCGCGCAAAATTCAAATAAAGAATCGGCATCGAAAATCTTTATTCAAGACTCTGAATTGGCGATTCCATCGATTCTACGAAGACTCGGTATCGGAATTGGTCCAGCTCTACTTTAAAGTACTGTTAAGAATTAAGATTGTAATCAGTCGGCCACCTGCATTTTTCAACTCCAAGTCTGCTTGTGTGTTTGTTTTGATATTGATACCATTGTTGATACTCCCATCAAAAAAAAACCAAAAGTTACTCTTCTAGTACAGGGACCAAGACTGAGAAGTGAGAATGTGACTAATACTGAGAATAAGAATGAGAATATAGTTCAGACACGTCCTTACACTGTTGTAGTTGGCCTATCTATCCTTTCTCTTATACACTGGCATCTGTTTTCTTTTGCAATGCACTTCAATTCTCGCATTTCTCATGATAATATTCTACAAGAAACCATTGTATTTAGGCCTAATAATTATAATTTAAATTTGAACCTCACAGAAATTATGAAAAATTGCATTGTGCAGTGTACTAGATATATTAACTTCAAATCACATATTGATTATTTTTTCAGACAAACAGACAAACAGTATTGAAATCTTTTAGCTTTGCTCTACTATGTCACCAAATATTAATTGTACACATTGGTGCAATGTAGATAGTACATAGTATAAGGTTGAGAACTGCTGCAAAACATTCCTTTGGTGGTCTTCCCGAGTGACTGTGGGTAACTTGTTATCAAATTCAAATCATTTTAAGTGTGACTCGTCGATGAAGATGAACTTAGCAGGTGCATTATTGTTCAAAATTATTATTTTATACTTTTTATAATATGCTTCTTTTAATCTGTCTATTTAATATTAATGATATTTTGGGCAAACTTCAATATGTTATGCTAGCTAGGCGTAATTCAAAAGGAAGCAGTTGCCCATTATTTAATACCTAGACAAATGACTTGTCATTGTCATTGTAAAGAGATTAAATCATATCCTTTACAAAATTAGTTACCATTATTTTAGTTCAATGTTTATTTGTAGGCCTGCTATGTCTAATGTCATTTGGGTCATTCCTGCTACAGTATCACACTAATAGCAACTATGTTACTGCTTTTAGAGACTACACTCATGTAAGTACATAGTCAATTGTTATTATGGATGATTACACTGAATGCCATTATGTTATTAAACCTACAACATATACGTATTAAAAACTAGTTTGTAAAACTATGAGGAGTGTCATGCGATGTACCTCGAGCCAGGTAACGCAGAGGGGACGATAACGACTCGAGCTCACTGTGTGTTAAGTTCATCTTCATTAGCCTTCTATTCCTTGACTGAGCGCGATTTTAGCTTCTAATTGCTTTATTAGAGTTTTAGAGACTGACAAACATTAATGTCGATATACTTACATAGTAATGTTGAAAGGCTCCAGATCACATTGCCATGCAGTATTAATTGCCAACTTATTCAAGTGCAACAAATTGTATACGTTACACTTTATTTGTATTAGCTTTTATCAATTTAAAATATTCATAAAGAGTGGTTTAACATTTTTGAATTAGGTACCTCGGACATGGAAATAGATCAATACTAAATTATGTAAATAACATTTTTTCAGATGTTGGCTTTCCACCAGCTGACCTTAACAATTACTTTAATTTAATTCATTTTCCATTATAGACCCTATATAACATAACATTTAAGTTTTTTTCATTTTAACAATTTGGACTGTTAGCTCCAATTGTGACATGGCTTAATTCACTAATGTTGCAGTGTGAGTTGTTTGTTAACTAACAACTAAAATAGTCAAAGAACCGTTCAAGAAGTGGCTTATATGCGCAATGATCTGGACCTAAAGAGCTTACAGAGGTTCGAATCTATTTGTTTGACTTTGGTTCTTAACTCGGACTAAGGACTGAACTCCCACTCATGAGAATGCCAATGTTGGTGGGTGAATATCTTATGCTTGTGATTTACCATGATATACTACTGTCAAATAACTGTAAGGCTGACTTTTTCAACTTGAATTAAATATTTAGGTATAAAGTGTGTTGCATTTCAAAAAAGCATTTAAGTTGGCATTGAGTGCCGTTCATAAACTGCAGTTTCATCTACTACTACGTAGTTCTATATTTTTGCATTTTGATTTATGTGTATGGAATTTATTTTTTACCTTAAACATTGAGTATTACCTATTAGTAGTTTGTTATTGTTTGTGTAATATAATTAGTTTAATTACACAAGAAACAAATGTATTGATCAAGTTCCTTAACAATATTACCTCAAAGGTAGGATACCAATCCACTGACATTTTGACCACTTTCAAATAGTTTTTTTTATCCAAGCGATATACGGAATCCTTATTGTCGTCGTTTGAAAAATGTACGTACTTATTTTGTAATGGAACCTACCCAACTACCATAATGCCTTGCTAAAACTTGTGATCCAACCACTTACTACGCTCACTCCTGAGCAAGTATTTATGGATGCAAGTTTGGACCAAGTGCTATATCCTATGGTAAGCAATAGAGTTGCTCAGGTGACTTGGATCGGGTTTTTGTACGAGTCTTCGCTGTCACCGTTTTGGACTAAACATGAACCAATCTTAAATAAATAGGCCTAGTTACGGCACAAACATGGTCAAGCATATTTGACATTAATTTCTGTAGGCTCTTTGTGTCGGCATAATTTAATAATAATCTAGTGATACTAATTCATAAATGTGTAGGCAATTTTTCAGGATTTTATTCGGATAGTTAATTCTACATCTGCTCACTACCGAATGCAGGGTCAATTATGGCAATTATATTATCATACAAATTGAGTAAGATATTTAAATCGAGTTTGAGAAAGATAAAAATTTTAGAAAATCTATTTATTGTGTAATATATACGTTATTATGTACAAAATAGTTTACAAAGTGATCACTGTCGGAAGGCAATGCTTGGATTAAATATACTACTACACTATCTTAATCTCCCTACAATGTGCAACCTTTAAAATTGGAATCAGTTTGTATTGAATCCCCACATGCATTATTATGGAGATGTGTTTCTCGTAAACATTTACAAGCTTTATATAATTTATCAACCGTCTTTACATAAGGCTGAGATCTAAGCACGTTCTTTCACACGGAGCTCGGTCAACCTGCTTGGGATTGAAGGGAGGACTAGACTGATCCAGAACCTCCGTTATCATCGCCGTTCCCCGCTTCTGGCAGCGTCAGCTAGGGGTTTGCAACCTAATTTTTCCCACTTATTTCTATCTTCCCACAATTGAATCTTTTCCAAATCTTCCCAGCTCTCTCCTCTTGCCTCTTAAGTCCTGCTGTGGTATCTTTCCATCTTTTCCATGGCCTCCCCAGTCTTCTTCTTCCTTCTTCAATCTTTCTTTCATACACTTTCTTGGGCATCTCATCTTCCACAATTTGTTTCATGTCACCATCTCAATTGTATCCTTCGTACACCTCCACACCTAGTATGCGTTTCTTATTCTGTCCCTTCTCGTCTTGCCCACTTTTCTCCTCGGAAATCTCATCTCTGCCGCAGCTAGCGGTTTAGCCGAGCTCGTTTAACCGGTTCCCACTCGAACACCGAAGTTAAGCAGAATCGGGCGTGGTCATGGGTATTGTGGGTGACCGCTAAACCCTGAAACTCACGTATACCGCTGGTTAGAGCAGATGGAGGGTTCGAAAGCTAGTGTAACGGCTTCGTTCTCCTCGACGTCTGCTCGGCAGTCTGGGTTAGTGGAGGAACCTATATGACTGTCAAAGTTACACCGTCCTTTCGGATGGGACGTTAAGCTGTTGGTCCCCTTGGTACTTTTCGAAAGGAGTAGGCTACGTGCCGGTACCGGTTTTCCCCTCCTCTCTTCTGTTCATACTTCAACCTCATCTATCACCACTCATCGTCTCGGTTAGCCAAAGTGCATAAATATGAGACGTTAAGCAATATCCAACCAACCAATCATCTCTGCCGCCTACGTCTGGCTCTACTCCGGATCACCCATGTCCAGGTTTCTGCATTTGAATTTTATCCACACCACTATTTACTAAATGTGAAATGATGTTTGAAAAATGAAAAGATACCTACACACATTGGGGGGAAACTGTTTCTCAATACTAAGTATAGTATCGACTAATCCAAGCAGTGTCTGGACTAATGTGATAGAAATGTTTCCAGTCTATGTTGTGATGGAAATTGTAGCACGATCTATGCGTAGTAAAATGCAAACACAATCTATTGATGCGTTTATATTTTATTATCCGGTGGTTTTTCCAACTCGATTCCTATCAACTCCAAGCCCTTTCCATAAACGCACGCAGACACTGATGTCCTAGAACAAACCAGGGAAATATACACTTTTTAGTTTTACTTTTAAATACAACAAACTTGTACAGATATAGACCAGACTCAAAGCATTGAGATTTAAAAGAAGGGTCAAGCTTATGTACTTCTACATACTGTACTTTGCAAACTCCTAATACATAAATTTACTTGGCCCCGTGACTTCATTGCTTGACTTGGCAAAATTATTTGCAACCAGGTATTGTTTTGTATTGATAGTGCACAAATGTAGAAAGGTACATAAGCTTAGCCCTTTTTTATATCCATACCAAAACTTGGTTGCCATACACATTGTACACAATTATTGTTAAGTTTCTATATTTACATTTATATAATAGTACCTATAAAAGGCATACTATACCGTACCATACGTATTAAAATAAACTTGATTTTAATGCCTTCCAGTTAACTTTTTCATCTTTTTCTTTCAAAAGTTTGTAATATATCACTACATAACTTAATGTCCATGTAACATTTGAATGTTGTAGCCTACTTGCACATTTATTTACAAACCTATTTAAGTTGTTTACTGAGAGATCAAGGGTTGTCTGATAAATGTTAAAGAATGTCAATAACTTTGAGATTGAGATGGTGTTTTTTTTAGCATACAACTATCAATATATGGTTAGTTAGTACATGTAATTGTTTGCTTCTGACTTTTTCACAGTTGTTTGTAGAGAGTGGTGCTTAGTTATCAATATTGTAATTGATCGACTACTAAACGTTATTTTTAATAATGATGTAAACAAGTACAAACCTGGTTTGCCATAACTGCAACCCCTGCACATCGGCAACAATAGTGCAATATTCCCCTACAAGAGAGCAGTCTAGAGTTTGATTTTCACAGGCATAGTTCCACGTCCACACCCTCAAACGTTGGTCAATGCAAGCGCTAACTAGACAGTTAGGTGCAAATTTAAGACCTGTAAACATACAAGTATATACCTTTACTACCTACATTGTAGTATCCCACTTAAAATCCATTTTAATCAAACTTAGTTAATTCAAATTTTGTAGCTTTAAGAAAAAGTAGTAGGCATATCCCACTACTTGTGAAAATAGCTAATTTGCTAAATAAACTGACTAGTGCTACTACTGTACTACTAGCTTAAATCTAGGGATAAAGTTCCTTTAAAAGGTTTGGGACTTGATATCCAGGCTGAATGTCAATATTCAAGACATTGTGATTAATCTAGTAGTATACCATAGTATGTAAATTGTAAACTCATAGATAGTTTCAGGGCCCTTGATCCATTCCCATAAATTGGATAGTAGGCCTTCACTAGATGATCAGATTAAACACAATTTTCAATCATTCGATCAAGTTTTTCACTAATTGAACCTAACATATTTTTCAGTTCCTATTGTAAAACAATAAGTTAAAATGTAACATAATTCAGGTGGTTAACATACAAATTCCTATTACCTGTTACTTGTGCTGAATGCAAAGATTCAATTTTTCTCTGTACAATGGTTTTAACTACCATTTGAGGATTCAATTCAATCTTGAGTATAGTCAGTATAAGCGCATTATCATCTCCGCCAGTAGCCAACAGAAATGTCTTTGGTTCGAGCTCAGTCCAGTCAAAACAGTTTATTCCAGACTGGTGTAGTGTCAATGATCCAAATGGCTTCAGATGAATTAGGCCGTTGGCCTCTTCTCTTTTAATTTCTTCGATAATGTTTTCCGCAATGGACCAGAAAGCTATGATACCGTCGGTCGCCATGGACAACATTACTTGTACGGGAGGCAGGTACGACACTTTGAGAATACATCGGTGGTGATAGTCTGGGTATTCAATCTCCAAATTAAGTTTGCCATCTATAAGGTTGCAGGAGAACAGTCTGAAATTAAGATTCATATGTATTGGTTAATAATGTTACTGAATGGGACTCATACGTAGAATGCTTAACACTCGGACACCTTGTACAGCAAGTGTGTCACCTTGAAAAGTACCATCATAATTGGGGGGATTTATGTACCTAACAACAAATGCCAAATTTTATTGGGCTTGGACTATACATGAAAAAATGGGTTGAAACATGCTACTAGCTTCTAATAACCACTACTACCCACTACTAATTTGTCAGTTTCAATTGGCCAGTGATTCTGACTAAACTACATCATTCATATTTTACATGAACCTTAAGGTAATAGTGATATAGTGCCATTTGAAAGAAAAAGTTGAAAAGGTTAACCAGAAAGCATCTTAATCACGGTTTTAATCAAAGCCTTTTGTAGGCATAATAGAATGTAACTGTGGATACCAAACAATACAATCTTCTACAGTGTATGAAAAAATCAAGTGTTGGGTGACTTGCAATAGTAATTTAAATTCTAGTATTGTAAGTTATTAATTACCTTAGCAATAAAACAACTTACATAAAATTATTCCATTTTCACACTCATCTTGCTATGAAAAAGAACTAATGAGATCCCACGCTTACAAAAAACTTATAAAGATACAGCAAAACCTTTCACACTCGAAAGCATTGAGATCTCAAAGAAGACAAAGCTTATGAAACAAATTCACTTTGCCCCGTGACAGCGTCGTTGCAAAGCTTGGCAAAATAAATTTGCACTAACTATTATGTTTCTAGTGTGAAAAATGCCTATCGGCTACTTAGATTGGAGAAGGGTTGACAGGTTGGGAAAGCAAAGAGAACATAAACGTCCCAGAAGGACGAAACGCGTCGTGGATTAAGGTAACAACTTTAAATTAGCTGCAGTTGTCATCAGCAGGTGAAAAGTTTTGTCGCCCCCAGACCTTCAGGCTGGGATTTATGTTCTCTTTGCTTTTCCAACCTGTCAACCCTTCTCCAATCTAACTATTATGTTTATTTAAAACAATAATTGGAATTGCAAATAAAATTTTGCCATACTTTGCAATGATGCAGTCACGGGGCAAAGTGAATCTGTTTTATAAGCTTGGTCCTTGTTTGACGTCTCGATGCTTTTGAGTGTGAAGTAACTCTTCTCCAATCCAAACTATAACTTACTTGTGGCATTCCTTTGAAAATTTAATTGTTTTTGCCGATACATGTTTGCTCCAGGTTTTTAATTGATTAGGTAGTGTATTAACATTTTTTCTTCTCGAGGGTTACCAGTTATCAGACTTGTCACTTATCAAACATTTTAGCAGTAAAGTTGAAAAACAAATTATTTCACAAGCTACATGTGGGTGAGTCAGTGGATGTTTACAAATAAATGGGCAGAAAACAGAAAATGTCAATTCCCCCATGAGTTTTCAGATGAAGATCTGTTGCCAACTGTTACAACTTACAAAAGTACTACAGTATATCAAGAATCAATACATTTATTTGCTCATACTTATCAAACATTTTAGCAGTAAAGTTGAAAAACAAATTATTTCACAAGCTACATGTGGGTGAGTCAGTGGATGTTTACAAATAAATGGGCAGTAAACAGAAAATGTCAATTCCCCCATGAGTTTTCAGATGAAGATCTGTTGCCAACTGTTACAACTAACAAAAGTACTACAGTATGTCAAGAATTAATACATTTATTTGCTCATGCTCTATTTAATGTAAAACTCAACTTAATGTGCTTTACCTGAGTATCCCATCGGAGCATCCCGCGAGCACCATGACCTGACTGCCCTCGCTTGTAAGTCGGAATGCACAGAGATCCATGTACCGGGTCTCGGGGTCCACGACGGGCACAGCTTGAGCCACCCTCCACGGCCTACGATCCTGCACCCTGAGCATGTGACTGTCCAGATGTTGGCACCTTGTCGTCACCCTCCACGCCTGGAGGTGGGCCCTGCCGCCCGCAGAGAAGAGGAGGGTACTGGCGGCGAGGGGGAAGGTGGTCAGAGCTCTCACGCTGGAAATATGACTACGTAGGATGTTGAGAGCCGTTAACTGGTTGGTTGAGTCGATGGTAGAGAAACGGATTGTTGTGTCTTCGCTTCCAGATACGATGACAGGGTTTTCTCCGTGCTCCTCGGCTGAAAGGAGGCACACGCAACCCGATTCCTTTGTGTGGAAACCTTCCTGTAATATGTTTACATTGAATATATTAGAGGTGTGTGATTTTAAAAATTAAAAAAACACAAATTTAGTTAGTTTATTATATTAGTTTATAATTTAGATATTAGTTATAGTTATAAGATTATTATTACTATTATTATTATTATTATTATTATTATTATTATTATTATTACTATTTAGTTTGAATACAGAACATAATTCTGTAGTGTCCAATTCGTTTGACCATCTTCTTTAACATTGTGTACCATCATGTTTTTACTGTATTCTGCACATTTAATGCATATTATCATATATATAAATACTATCTAAGAAAAACTAATAATACTATGTTGAAAAAGAAGGAACTAGTGCTTTGTAGTGTTAAGAAAATATAAATACTGTATGGTGGTTATAGCAAGCACAATAATTGTATTTGTACATTGTATAGGCCTACACAGTTGCAACAACATGGACAAACCTGCAGTATGGGTTTCACAAGCTGATCCAGTGGACAAACTATCGAGTGAACCATTTTGTCTTTCACAAACACAAAATGGAAGTTATTTTTATCATCTAACGAGAAGTCCCACGAACGATGTCCGCCGCCACATTCGACTTCGAGAATACTGCGTCTCTCCTTCCAACTCCACACCACGAAATTCACCTTAAATAACAAGACTTGTTATCAACTAGCAACTCGAGAAGGTATGTTATGTTACTACGTATTACATATTGCACTATTATCAGCTGTTGCCAGCCCATATGGTCTAGTATCTAGCTAGAGGCTAGATTTTCAAGTTAAATAATCCCAGTTTGGGCTGGTTTTGAACTGAATTGATCCAGTTACTCTACATGCAGAACTATAATACCTATATGCAGCAGTTATCGTTAGTCTATTAGTTGGTTATTGTTGTTTTAGGGCACTCAACAGTAGAGTTATCAGGGCCCATATTAGTTTATTATTTAAATGTCTGGAAGTTAAAATTAGTCTTCAGTAAATATTTTCCTTAGTGAGAATTTCTACACCATTCTTCTAAACTAATATTGTTCAATCATAAGTCAGTATTATTAATAAATTGAACTAAAAAATGCAGGAAGATACGTTAGTCAGTTCCAAGTGTTATTCATAAATTGTACGAATATGATTGGAAAACACTTGATAAGACATTTCAGCATTTATTTAGGGTTGTAAAATGCTGTTTTGGGAATGGTGTTCTGATGGTTCTGATGATGTCTACTCATTATAGTTTTAAAGAATTTATATGAAACCTAATAAATGTTTTTTTAATTGCCACTAGACCCACTACTTACAATGTTTCATTGCATGCACATTGCACAGCATCATGGAGTAATAATAAATGTAGGTATGTATTCTTTGTCTCCCTAGCCAGATAAAATTCAGCTTCCTTACTTCAGAGAATCCCAACACCAGCAGCCCACAAGTCGAGTCTACGGTGTTGGTGACCCAATCCATTGGGATATTATCAGTTGACAGATGGTTGAGAGTTCCTCCGACCACCTCGAACTGCCTCACGGTCCCGTCGCGACCGGTAGAGTAGAGCAGCCCGTCATGCAACGTCACGGAACAGACGCCCAGCCGACCATGGATTCGACTGAACCTCTTGGTCGGACCTGAAGCTGTTTCGCCCTTGATGAGGTTGTAAATGTGTATGCTTCCACCCCGATCACCACACACTAAGTGTCCGCCAGGTGTGTGTGAATCATACAGTACAGCGGCTGACACCCACGATTCTTTACATTGAGGTAGAAATAGTTTATACGCTTCACGAATATGTTTTGCAGTATTATCGAACCTCCACAAATCAATTACTCCACCAGAACCACAAGTTACAATTAACTCAGATGTCAGCCATTGCAGAGATAAAACTTTTCCTTTCATTGCATTGATTTCTACTATTTTTAAAATAGTAAACTTTTTACAATCATATTTCAACTGGTATATAAAAACACACCCATCCAGTGTAGCTAAAGCAAGCAATTCTTGGCAGGGTGACACTTCTAAAATACAATAACTTGCAAAGCTATCATTCTGTTCCACTACATCCCATTCCTGTTCTCCAAGAGATCGGCAGAGTATGCAGCCAGAGTCTGTAGTAGTAATCATGACCCTATCTTTGGCCAGACGAATTCGGCGGGGAATCAGATTGTTTGGGAATGTCAAGGGGACTGGAGTAAGGCTGACGTCTGCCCAACTTCTTAGGGGCCATAAATTTATTCCACCATCCCCTCCACCAGTTACCTGAAGACAAAGAAAAAAATATTTTTGCATATACTATGTACCTGTGTTGATATTTATGTTATTTTATTATTCCTTGCAAATATATAGTTTACATAGTGGCAAGCAGTCTTGGGAGTGAAACGTTCCTAGGAACGAGTCCTTTTTCAGGAACTTATCTGGAAACGCGTACCCTCTTTAAGTTCCCTTTGCCGTCTAACCCCATCTAATTCCAGTTCCTGATATCGTAAACTACAGTATCAAAAATATATTTTGAGATTTCCCTCTTGTCAGATTCCAAGTAGTGTAAGCGAACATATTCCTTGGGAATATTTTTGTCAGTTTTTTCTATTTATGACTTGACTAAATATAAGGTTTGGTAAATAACTCTTATCCATTCCTTTTTAAGCAGAAGTAGGCCTAACTTAACTTTTCAAAGTTTGCTTTTTGGGGGAACTTGCCCAAGACTGGTTGCAAGTACCGGTACCTAAAATTAGTAATTTGTAGTTGTATCAAGACTTAATATCTCTTGATCACACTCATTTTTCATCCAAATCTAAATCCATATCCTCCAAACACCTCCTAAACCTTTTCCCTGAGGATTCCTCAACCACAGCAGCCGCAATGCAAGCGCAGCCACAATAGCTCTATTTAGAAAAGACCACTTTCAACTTCCAGTCATGGTCTTTCCTCCCTTTATATAATCTTTTCCCAATTTTATCGCTGTTGTACCCAACATGCTTGCCGCCTACGTTTGCAACACCCCTATCACACCGCCTTATATGTAGCGAGGGAACTCTGAATCTCCATTGTTATATTCTTTGCGTGGGATTCGGGTGATACAGGACCGGTATGATTACACAAATAAAGGCCACGTATTTCAATCACTGTTTATTCACCATTGCTAGTTTAGGAACTCCCTTTTCCATTCCCTTGTCCCCAGCCATAGCAACATGCATACATACATACATATAAGGCGGTGCGATAGGGCGAGGTTACGTTCAAACGTGGGCGGCAAGCATGTTTGGATACAATAATCACTAATCTCATTCCATCCTTGCATTTCTTTCAGGAACTGCTCCAGATTGCAAAGGACCTTCCACACAACAAGGCTCCGGGAGATGATGGCATCACGGCACAAGTTATTCTACAATTGCCAATGCGAGCAGCCATCACAATACATGTTATTTTCAATGCTGGTCTTGAACTTCAACATTTCCCAAGCTCTTGGAAAACTGCCAAGGTATTTACGTTTCTGAAACCGGGAAAGTCTGCTCGGGATCCTATGAGCTATCGCCCAATCAGCCTACTGTCTGTGTTATCCAAGATGCTGGAGCGTGTCATCCTGGTCCATCTCCAACGTCACATAGACGACTCCAACCTTCTTCCGGACGAACAATTTGGATTTCGAGCAAAACACTCCACAATACAACAGCTAACGAGGATAACTGATAGGATCACTGATGGTTGGAACAGCGGCTGTGCGTCAGCGGCGGTATTCCTTGACGCCTCAAAGGCATTTGACCGGTCTCCTCATCGAGCTTATATTGGGTAGAGGGAGCATCGCGCATACCTGGCAGCGCGGCGAGTTGAAGCAAACATATCCACAGCGCGGGCAGCGGGAAAGTCACGTGACATTGGTATCTTTTGAACTCGGCTGCTATAGCGCGCAAGGCTATAACGTTAGCGCAACCCTACATTTTCAAGAGAATCTGTCAGTTCCCACTCTTTTTCTAAGGATTCATTCATTCAGAACTACAGCTAAGAAACAAGCAATTATTTTTGTATGCAACAACAACTAATCGTGAATATTTGGTCGTTGTAGGTCTATGTAAATCCCCTTCTTTAGGCCAACGTCTTGATCTACACGGTTCATGTGGGATAAATTAAGTAATAATTAATATTTAATTATTATTAATATTGGACATATGTGGCATGTTATTTGTGTGAACCATTTTAATGACTTTTTACTAGATAGAATGTAATCATAGGCATAGCCGCCTAGACTATCTTTTTGCATTATCAACATTATAGCAAATTCCCTTTAAAAGATATATTATATTTCCTTGTTTTTCATCGCCTTGCCTGCTGTAGGCCTCTTTTTATTTAGTTATGATATTATATTTCAAATTTTTGAAAAATAAAAATTATATTAGAACTGTACAAGACTTAAAATAATAAATGGAAAACATTAATTTTGACACCTATCAACAGACTTCGAATATAATATTATTATATAATATTTTTATAGGGTGCCCACTGTAGAGACACATCAGATTTAGCCGGAATGACCCAGGTGACTAACTAGGTATGTTGCTGATAGGACCATTGTGAAAGGATGCCCGAGGGCTATTTCAGAGGACTCAATCCCTTGCATTCGATTAAGGAAAATCTTGTCAAAAACCTTCAGTTAAGATTGCTAGTCTCGACGGGATGCGAACCCGTGACCTTCCGAATCAGAGTCAAGAGGTCCGGGTTCGAATCCCGTCGAGAACGGCAATTCTACTGAAGGTTTTTTAGAAATATGATTAAGGTGTAAGCATTGGGCTTATCTCATATGACGGACGAATTATAAAGAAATAGTAATTCTTGCTGCTCAATAACAAGTAAATAAGAAGACACCAGTAATAGCAAACATGCACTTGACATAACTTAGGTGGGCACTGGGCAGTCTTGAAAATAATTATTAACCCTGTAAACAAGAAACAAGTAGGCCTCACACTCATTAGCCTATTGTTAGTAGGGTAGGCATACATGTTAATTTTCATTGCAAAATATTGATAAAAATAATTTACAATTTTGTTATTATTATTATATTATTGCCCTCCCAATTTCCATCTGTCAAAAGATTCATTATAATAAACTACAATCACAGGAGGCGCAATACGACCTAACGGTTGACGCGCCCTTAAACATAATAAACTTCATCTTCTTCCACAAAATGTTTCGAACATATTTAAATTGTATGCGATGGTGGGAGTAAAATTATCTCATTAGTGAGTCATAATTTACTCTTGATTTCATTCTTTGGAAAACTGTAAACAAAACTTCACATTATATTTTGCAAATGCCTATGTCTAAATCTAATTGTAATTAATTGTTTTTTAGGTTTAGGTAGGCTTAGGCCCTAAGGACAGGTCAACTCTAGGCCAAACTGTATACTTATGATGACCAATGGCTGGTTAACGGTGTCACATATTTGCTGATTATTAATTAATTATTATTTATTATTATTATTATTATTATAATAATAATAATAATAATAATAATAATAATAATAATAATAATAATAATAATAATAATAATTGGGAAATTAAAAATGCTTGGAATTGCATCAGTTTTGAGTCAGTGCCCTGCCCTCCCAATTTCCATCTGTCAAAAGATTCATTATAATAAACTACAATCACAGGAGGCGCAATACGACCTAACGGTTGACGCGCCCTTAAACATAATAAACTTCATCTTCTTCCACAAAATGTTTCGAACATATTTAAATTGTATGCGATGGTGGGAGTAAAATTATCTCATTAGTGAGTCATAATTTACTCTTGATTTCATTCTTTGGAAAACTGTAAACAAAACTTCACATTATATTTTGCAAATGCCTATGTCTAAATCTAATTGTAATTAATTGTTTTTTAGGTTTAGGTAGGCTTAGGCCCTAAGGACAGGTCAACTCTAGGCCAAACTGTATGCTTATGATGCCCAATGGCTGGTTAACGGTGTCACATATTTGCTGATTATTAATTAGTTATTGGCCCTAGGCGCACAAAATCTTACTAAAATTATTAAAAATAAAAAGCAGTATTACATTCCTGTGAAACGAATACTGCCCGTCTTTTGAATTCTCTTCTTTGCATCCAAAAGCACAGCAATACCAGACCATTTTATATGTAGACAAGGCTACAGCATCGCCGCGCGTACCAATGTCACGTGGTCTTGGGGGCTCGTCTCGCCTCGATATGTTTGCTTCAAGATCGTGACGTCATGCTCCCTCTACCCAATATAAGTTCGATGGGTCTCCTCCTCACTGCGCCCAATCCTTGCCGGAGTACCTCAGGGTTCGGTGCTGAGCCCTGCCCTATTTAATGTCTTCACAGCCGACATGCCACCTCCGCCGGAAGGTGTTACCTCGGCAATGTTTGCTGATGACTTCGTGGCTCTGTCAACTAATCGTCGCTCATGGATCGCAGTTCGCGTTGGACAGAGTTACCTTGACACTATGTCAGACTGGTACGCAAATTCACGCATGGCCCTCAATGTGGACAAGACTTCAAGTACTAATCTCTTCTCATGGTCTAGAAAACGGAATCCTCCTCGGTTACGTCTCAATAATGTCGCCATACCATGGGCACCGACCAATAGATGCCTGTGAATAATTCTAGACCGTAAGCTTACGTGGGGCCCACATATTTGGTCAGCAACTCAGAAGGCAACCGGTTAACTCGTCTCCCTGTACCCCCTTCTGCTGAATGCACAGCTCTCAGTAACGACCAAGCTCCGCCTACACGTCTGTAGTCCGTTCATTGGCGTTATACGCATCTCCTGTCTGGGGAGAATGTGCAGCATCCCACCGCAACCGACTACGTGGTGCAAAACAAGATTCTTCGTGTGTCCCTTTCTATCCCTCGCTGGACACGAATGTCGGAGGTTCACGCTAACCTTGGTCTGCAAACCGTGGACCAATGCATTCCTGCACAAGCTACTCGATTTTATGCATATCTAGAAGCGGTACCAAATCCCCAAGTTTCTGCACTTGCCCACATTATTCCGAGAAGAAGTGACGTATTCCCGCGCCCCAATTGCAGCTCTTGGACCTCGTTTCTTGCCTCCATGTCGTCAAACACGGCTTCTGCGGGCTGGTAAATGTCTCATCCCCGCGCGTCGTCGAGTGGGTGTAGTGGACCCATGACTAAGACCTCCAGACGATAAAAATAACTCCTTGGATGTCTCTTGTGGGACTTTTTCTGCCACGGGTGTTGCTACCTATTGCATCCAACGTAAAAACCTAGAGGTTTGTTGCCATTCCCCAGCTCCGGCGGTATTTTACCGAAATCAATGGTACCTGTCACCAACCACCATGCAGCGCAAGGATCTGATTTTTAGTTAAAGGTGCTTTGCACCAGGGACTATAAAATACCAGGGGAGAGGCTTCGAGCCCCGAGACCATTCCCCAAAACAGACGGACAATAACACAAAACAGCTGTTGCACAACCTGTTTCTCCTTCTTCGTATTAAAAAAAAAATCCCAACCTAAATTTTCTATGATTTCATTTACACGGTCATAAGTTCTAATCCCCCTTCCCTTGGAATCATGTTACCCATCTTTTCCTCTTTACCTTCTCAGTTAGGCCTACTCTCCTAGCTGCTAATCTCTGAACATACTTTGTTTAGGGCTTTGACATGACCTTCCTTATAAGGGTCCTAATGTGATTGTGTATTCAATTAGTGTACAATATAGGTACCCTTTTGAACATAATAATATTCAGTGGGATAGTTTAGTTTTTTCCTTGTTCTAATAACTAGGAATACGCCAAAGTCGTTGTTAGACAAGTGAGCGAGTCATGTGTTGAGTACCTGGGAACTTTCCATTTCCTCCCCTTACATAAGGCTGGATCGAGCATGGGCCTTTCCTCCTTAGCTAGGCTAGAGTGGCGCATTATGGCCAAACAGTTGACACAAACTTATTCCAAACACTCAAAACCCTATCAATTATACATTATAAATGAATCAACTTAAATGCCAACACATGACTCGCTCACTCGTCTTACAACGACTTTGGCGTTATCCTAGTCTAGTTGGCTGAGGCGCTTTTATACCTGGAATGTTGGAGACCCGCGGGTTCAAACAAAACGGTAAGGATAGATTTTTTTATTTCTGGATTATTTTATTATTTATTGAAAATTATAGAACACGTTTTGAAATGCATACAATACTATGAACAACACAGCCAGTACGAAATACGAGTAATGATTGCATGGTTTACTCAATCTCTAAGCGGAATTTTAGGTAACCTTGAGCGTGCAACATTCGATACACCTTAGTCACTGCATGCAAACATGATTTGTTAAAAACTATTTTTTCATAAACAATAAATATTGGCGTTAAATTGTATTTGACATTCTCAGCCTATTTCCAATTTACTAGGAAAACGCTAAAGTCCCGCCGCGTTGATGGATGAGCTTTTTAAAATTTTTAGTTTGCATGGGATATCTTTACTTTTGCAAGTTCTTTGGTTTGCTGCCTACGCATTGTAGCTGATTGTTGTCAAGTTTCTTTTGTTACTGTCATTTAGTATTATTTACCGTAAAAAACTTATATTAAAAGCTTTATTTCTATAGATTCTGGCAAACTATTTAAACTTTTTCTTTTAAAAGGTACTACATCACCATAACCTTAATGTCCATGTATAATATGAACGTTGTAGCCCCACCCGTTTGGTCAGAATTGGCCCAAATGGCACGAAAATATCGCACAATAAATCAAAAAACTTATATTAAAAGCTTTATTTCTATGGATTCTGGCTAACTTTTTCAACTTTTTCTTTCAAAAGGTACTACATCACCATAACCTAATGTCCATGTATAATATGAACGTTGTAGCCCCACCCGTTTGGTCAGAATTGGCCCAAATGTCACGAAAATATCGCACTAAAAATCGAAAAAAATCGTAAAAGTACGATATTTATGAGAAATATTCTTCGTTTGTACCCAAAAACAAATACACCTCTAAGTTCAGAGATTTCAAAGGTCCTGTTAAATTTTCATCAAGATCGGATATGCCGTTTGCCTGGTAGAGAGTTAACAAACAGACAAAAAAACAAACAAAAAAAAAACAAAACAAAAAAAAAAACACCCGAGCTAAATTTTTTGGGGGTCAGTGAAATTGAAGTCTTCGCTTCGCTCATCCAATTATTTATTGTGAGTTTAAATTGTAATGGATTTTGCTCAAAATGTAAACTGCACGCTATTTAAAATTTCAGCTCACTGTTTAAATAGCTGTTTGGCCGTTCTTCAGCAAAATCACTCACAGACAAAAAAACAGATCTAGTGCCGTTTGAGTTGCATCAATCATATAATTTATTGTAGTAACATTAGGGTGACCATAATTAAAAAAGTAAAAACCGTAACAATTGTAGATCCAGATTAGGCCTACTATAGGTTTACGCGGCCCGGGCCATAGAGGGTTCGGGGCGGAGGCGAATTTTTTAACGTACTTTTGTCCTCGAGATAGCCTTTACTACAAGGAAGGCACTAAATTAGTAATTAGTAATTACAAAAGTTATTGGAACAAGACAAGCCCTTAGCAGCACCTTTGTGTTACTGAAAGTCAATGTAGTGGTAGCCCAAAGTTGGACTTCAGTGTTTTGTACTAATGCTATCAAATTGCATTTGAAAACCGATTATATTGTTATTAATATTAATTTACCTGAAAAAGATTAAATAATTCAAATCTGAAAACCGAGACATTTTGCCAACCCGACAACTATTTTCAGGACACTGGGACAGACCACAAAAACTGGCACGTCTGGTCGTGCATCCTAAACAACATTTCTCAAGGGTATTGTTCACATTATTTCTCATCTCGTTCAACAAGACTAATACTTGCTTAATCTTATCTAATCTTAACTGAAAGGCTACAACATAAGAATTTATTTAGTGCCTTTGGTGTATTTTTTTTTTTTTTACATGATAGTTTCTATGTATTTTTAATCCATCTCAGGTTTTTAGTAGAGTTTTAGTGCAATTTTTAAAATGTATTTCAATTTTATTATTACATTGTATTTTTTTTTATTTTATTTTTACTGTGGAAAATCCATTTTAGGGTGCAATGTGTGTCCCTCCAACTCAAGGTATGTTTAAGGGCTGATTGAGAAGACAATCCCTTGCATTCGCATTAACAACCTCGGTAAACCTCGGAAAAGACCTTCAGTCGGTATTGCCAGTCACGGCGGGATTCGAACCTGGGACCTCCTGGAACTCTGGTGGTCATTTTATAATAATTGTTAGTGCATGGAATGATTTGTATAATAATATATTTTTCAATATATGTATTTTTAGGTGTTTACCCTTTAGTTAATAGGCACTTGTGTGTTGCCTGTTGACACCTGTTGTCAATGATAAATTAATCCCACACATAACAAAAACTTGTAAAAATACAGCCAAACCTTACACACTCAAAAGAAATGAGATCTTAAAAAAAGGGCCAAGCTCATCTACCCTTCCACATTTGCGCATTCTTAATTCATAAACGTACAGTGTCCCGTAACAACACCCTTGAAAAGCTTGGCAAAATAGAATTTGCAACTATTAATTTAAACGTAATAGTTCATCCAAATTCTTTTTTTCTAATTAATTTTAACGTAATGGTCATGCAAATTCTATTTTGCCAAGCTTTTCAAGGGTGTTGTTACGGGACACTATACGTTTATGAATTAAGAATGCGCAAATGTGGAAGGGTAGATGAGCTTGGCCCTTTTTTAGATCTCATTTCTTTTGAGTGTGTAAGGTTTGGCTGTATTTTTACAAGTTTTTGTTATGTGTGGGATCTCATTACTTTTTCAAGTTCCATTGCAAAATTATTTGTTAAAATATAATAATTTATCAAAGTCGATTTAATTGCTATGGTATTACCAATTAACAATAGAATGAAAAAATAAAGTGGTCCAAAGACTTGCTTTTTGTAAACAATGTAGGCGATTATTGTCACGTAACTATAGTTACTTGTTGATTGTATGCCTGTATAAGGCTTATTTTAAAACCTTTATTTGGAAGCCTTCCAGCAATTTAAAAAAAAAATTCTTTCAAAGGGAATTACATCACTATTACCTTAATGTCCATGTAAAATATGAACATTGTAGCCCCACCCGTTTGGTCAGAATCGCTGGGCAATTAAAATTGACGAATTAGATAGTAGTAATAGTAGTAGTAGTAGTAGCCAGTAGTAACCAACGTCCTTAAAGTGATTTTGAGCATGTTTCAAGTCATATTTTCACCAAGAAGGAATGCTCGTACCCCAACCAAATTTGGCATGTGTTGTCGGGTACCTAAATTCCCTCGATTTTGATAGTTTTCAAGTTCACATTACGTTTCATGATGGCTGGGTGACACCTCGAAATCACCCCAACTCTGCTTGCTGTATAAGGTGCCTGAGTGTGTAGCGCACCGCGGCTTGGCTGCGGCGCCCTAACGGGCACCTAGATAAATATAATACAATAAATAATTTTCTTATTTGTTTTCCAACAGCAAAAATTTGTAAGACTAAGTTATCTGCTGGTTCTTGTGTTTTGAAATTTGTTCTACTTTGTATTTTGAAATTTGTTCTACTTTGTATTATAGTTTCTTGAGGGATTGGATAGAAATCAAATGCAGTAATTGTCAGCTTACAATGAGGTTGTGTTGAAGACTGCAGTCCAGCCCCCAGACCCGGCCACCCTGATGTGTGGTCCACCTCCTCAGCAGCTGGCCGCCGCCGCCCCACACGCACAGCTGCGAGTCCTCTCCGATGCTGATGACGACATCGCTCAGGACCACGCTGCGCCACACGCGCGCCTTGTGGCCAAACAGCGTGTGTTTCAGTTCGATCGTAGCATCTCGCCACGCGCCACAAACCGACCACACTCTGACGCTGCGGTCGTCTGAGGTTGAGCTGAGGCGGCACGAATCGGGGTCGTACGAGATGGAGAAGATGACGCCCTAGGTCACATGTATCAGTTGTAAGGTAAAGTGTGTTAGTCCTGCAAAGACAACATTCTGAAAACTGGGAAAACTTCAATTTCTATTTAATTGACTTCCCACTGTCCCACATGTCTCTCATCATTAAAATAGCCCATATCTTGTTTACAATAGCTCAGCACATACATTAATAAAAAATAATAAATAAATAAATTTTATTTAGAGTCTTCCCACTCAGTTATATAACTGATTTTCAGTGGGGGACTTTAAATCAAAGCGACCAAGCCAACCCTGCAGGCCCCGACGCAATCGACGAGTGAGCGATAACCAACCAAAGATGGATATTTTTAATAGGAAATATAGCAATCAGTGGTATGGACAGTGCGAACACCCGCGAATCAACGCCAGAATCAACAAGGCCGATTCAGAACAACTCTGAAATTTATTATGTGCTTCGTTGCTAGGACGGCTCCAAAGTCACCGTTTACAAACTCCTAAAACAAGAACTGATGGACTTAAGTCCAAATCAGAAGTTAAAAAACTTCTGACTGTAGCTGGAATCGAACCCTGGACCTTCTGCATTGGAAGCAGATACGCTAACAACAAGACCAACGAGCCACACAATTAACTGACCTACTATGTTGGCAAGGTTTACAGACAAAACTTTAATTTGATGTTACCCTAGTATTAGCAGGTATTAGTATGGGGGTATCCGGCTGAGATGGATCTTTTTTAATATCTGGATTGATTTCCATTTTCTGTAAAGTAGGTCTGTATAACCAAGTAGGGCTAGTATATAATGTAGTATATTTCAACTTACTTTATGTCCTTGGAGCCTATATAGGACAGGTTGTTCTAGAACGTTTTTATTGCTTCCGTCCACCATCCAGATAATGACTTCTTGAAACACAGTGCCGGCTAGGACAACTAGTTCTGACCAAGTGGAGCCCACCAGAAGTGCACTGTAACTGTGGCTGGAGTCAAGGTTTCTACTTTCTACGAGTTCACGGACAATTGTTTGTGAAACATTTGTTGCATATAGTTTAATCCGATTTTATGCCATTCAACTTTGCTTTATATGCCCAACCTAACTATCCCCATACCTTGGCCTTGACAGGCTTATACCTAGACTCATGGTCATTGGTTGTACATTGTTCTAGAAGTGGTTCCAGAAGTCCTATTTTTTAATACAAATTGTCCAATGGAAAATAGAAATAAAATAGAGAAAATGGTAGGAAAGGAGAAACAAAATGAAAAATTTTAGATGTTAGTTGTCAGATGATGATCCAGGCCTTCATAAAATAATTGCAAAAAGTAAGATAAGTAGAGCAGGACGAGGTATTCCAATTTTGGGTAAACTTAATAGTATTTGTAATTTGTAACATGGCTCGATTTCATTATTTTCTCTTCTTCATCTCTTTCTTCTCTCTACGACCTATCCCCAATAGTTACATGGTGTAAATGACCAAACAGTTGACATGCTCTTGAAATTTTCTTGTAGATTGAATAATAAAATTGATTTTAAACTGAAAATAAATGGGAATTTATGATCGTCAGTCATCGTAAATCAAAATACAGTGAATGGCTTTGAAACTGGGCTCTTTGAGAAAATCAAAACTATTTTTTCAAATTTTTCTGATCGGGCACACTGCTAATATTGCCACTTCAAAATAATTTCAAACTTCAATTCGCCCAAGCACACCATTCAACGTAGGTAGGGCCTAGTTGTGTTTTTGTGACATTAATAATATCAACTGGTGTTCTAGAGACTGACTGAGAGTTTTTTTAAACAATTGTCTTTCCTGCGAATTTTTTGTTTGGTGGTACAAATCGGTATAAAATACCGCCAAACGGAAAATTCACAGAAAAGACAATAGGGAAGTCTCACAACTTTTTTTATTATTCTACTGTATTCAGGGCCAGTTTCTGATTACTTAAATATCAAAGTTTTGTTATTTATAAAATATTTTTAGTCATAAAAGTGAGCTTAAATTTTTACACATAATAATGGCGGGAAAAACAGGGCAATATGACATAACCGTACAACCAATCGACGTGTGGTCATTGAAAATACATCAATTTTGCTGATAATCTTACTATAGAAGCCTTTTTAGAATGAAATTTGTTTCTAGTATGATTAATAAACAATAATTTGAACATCAAGATATAATATTTGCAAATTTGTGTATACATTTATAACAATTAATGTATAAACTAGGGAAACGCCAAAGTCGTTGTTAGACGAGTGAGTGAGCCATGTGTTGAGTACCCGGTAACATTCCTTTTCTTCCCCCTACCTTTGGCCTCCCTAGCCTATCATAGGCTACAGTGGAGCATTATGGCCTAAGCTATGACCTAAACTTAAATACCCTATTATTTATACGAATATTATAATCAAACTTAAATGCAAATGTTCCGGCGCACTCAACACATGGCTCACTCACTCGTCTAACAACGACTTTGGCGTTTCCCTAGTAATATTCGTATAAATAATAGGGTATTTAAGTTTAGGTCATAGCTTAGGCCATAATGCTCCTTTGTAGCCTATGATAGGCTAGGGAGGCCAAAGGTAGGGGGAAGAAAAGGAATGTTACCGGGTACTCAACACATGGCTCACTCACTCGTAAACAACGACTTTGGCGTTTCCCTAGTTTTATGAACAAACAGAAAGCACGCCAATTAATGGCGGCGTAGAATGTGTTTTTGTTTGCAAAAATAACAAATTAAACACGGCCCATACTATGTTTTAATTATTCCTGTTTGATCTTTAATTGTTTGTACCAAGGCAGTGATCAAGATCCACGAATCTCAATGGAGTTTCTACAAACCATGGATGTAACTATTTTAAGTCCATGCACAAACCAATCGTATCTTCTGTCGCTAAACGCAAATTTGTATAGTATACAAAATTACAAAAGACATAAAAATTGTATGGGATTATTCATGTACATCGTACTTTATTTCGCATGCCAACCATCTAGGTTAATAATATTAATTACAAATAAATAAAAAAATTCTGTAGTGTTTTAACATTGCAGAATAGTATAAGAAACATAGCCAGTACGAGAACGAGCTAAGATTGCAAGGTTTACTCAATCTCCGTGCGGAGTTTTGGGTAATCTTGAGCGTGCAAGTTTCGATGCATCTTGGCCAGTGCCGCGCACCTCTTGACATTCCAAAAATTATAATTATTCCCGAAAAAACATTGTTGTTAAAATAGAACCTACACATTTAAGCCCATTTATCAATTTATTATTTACCTACCTAAGGTCTCCCTAGCCTATCATAGACTAAAGTGGTGCATTATTACCTTACAGTTGACGTGCCCTTATACCAACTCTACTTAAAACCCTATTATCTATACCGATATAATTATCAAACTTAAATGCAAATGTTGCCGTGTACTCAACACATGACTCGCTCACTCGTCTAACAACGACTTTGGCGTTTTCCCTAGTCGAGTTGGCTAAAGCGCATTTATAGCCGAAATGTGGGAGACGTGGGTTTAATGGTCGGGAAAGATTTTTTAATTTCTGACTTGTATTTTTTAAATTATTTAACATGTTTTGAAATGCATATAACGCAGTGTAGTCCATCATCTGTGACAATACTACGGAAAACATGGCCAGTAGGAAATACGTGAAAATATTGCAAGGTTTACTCAATCTACGAGCGGAATTTGGGGGTACCTTGACGTCCAACATTCGATTAACCTTGGACACGGCATTTCACAGCCAGGTAAATAACAAACAAAATATATTATTTCAAAATGAAAACCATTGTCGTTAAAATAATTCCCATACATTTCAACGAATTTTTCAGTTTTTTATTTCTTGCAGGTTTAAATCGTAACAGATTGTGCTCATTTTGTTAGCAGTTCTCAGTTACCTGGTCACTGATGTCTGTTTAAAATTTCAGCTCGGTCTATTTGGCCGTTCGGCCGTATGAGCCTGGACAGACAGACAGACAGACAGACATTTAACATTTAACATTTAACAGAATTAATCACGACCAAGGACCGATCGAGTAGCGTTGTAGACTACGTTCGCTGCGCTCACTCGTCTAAATAATTATTTCTCTTTCTTTTCTTTTCTTTTTTCTTTTCATTCACATCCTTTTTTATTAGATGAGCGTAGTGAGCGAAGCAAAGATTCCATTTCACTACACTGGAGAAAAAAATCCGGAATGATTTTTTTCTTTTTTATTTTTGTGTGTCTGTTAACACGATTCCGGCTAAACCAATACTCCGATTGCGATGAAATTTTATGGAGGCCTTCGAAATCTCTGAACTTAGAACTGCCACGTTTTTGAGCGCAATCGGGAAATTTTTTCTCATAAAAAACACAATTTTACGATTTTTTCCGATTTTTTAAAAAATTTCTGCGACTTATAACACCTACATGCTTTACCAGATTGTAATGATTTTTTCACAGAACCTTAATTTCATGAATTAATATATTTGTGTTAAATTTGAGCGAAATTGAATAATTATTTCTTATGAAAATTGCAATTTTACAATTTTTTTTTAAAAATTATGATTAATTAAAAAAATTAAGATTATTTTTTATTTTATTTAATTTAATTAAAAAAAAAATCTTCGGCTAAGTAATGATTTTTTCACAGAACAACAGAAAATCCGGCTAACACATGGCAGCTCAATGCACCAATTACGCTCATCCAACAACGCGGCGGGACTTAAAGCGTTTCAAGTCCTGCCGCGTTGTTGGATGAGCGTAATTGGTGCATTGAGCTGCCATGTGTTATGCGGATTTTCTGTTGTTCTGTGAAAAAATCAGTACTAAGTTGAAGATTTTTTAAAAATTAATTTAAATTAAATAAAAAATAAACTTTAATTTTTTAATTTTTTAATTAATCGTATTTTTAAAAAAGAAAAAAATCGTAAAATTGTGATTTCCATGAGAAATAATTTTTCGATTGCGCTCAAATTTCACACGAATATATTAATTCATAAAATCATGGTTCTGTGAAAAAATCATTAAAATCGGATAAAGCATGTAGGTGTTAAAAGTCAAAGAAATTTTAAAAAAATCAAAAAAAATCGTAAAATTGCAATTTTTATGAGAAATAATTAGATTAATTAATTATTAATTAATTAATTAGAAAACGTGGCAGTTCTAAGGGTGTGTCTGAATTATGGTCCAAGTCCAGGTGTAGGTCCAAGTCCAACTCAATGTTAAAGTGCTATACTAGCCTACAGTAGAGCTACCTGCCGGGAAAAGTCAACACTACCTAAAGTTAGGTTAGGTGTGCATTCGAGAGTCCTTTGTAAAGTATTTGTTTGTTAAAAGTATTTGTACATCTAGTTAAACCAATTAAATACGTGATAAAAACAAACAAAACTTAAATGTTTACCTTTATATAACAATGCATCCATTTGTTGTTTCTCTTATTGTCGCGGACGGCCATTTTGAATCGGACCTAAAACGAGTGTACACTTTCAAATGCTCGATCTATTTGTGGACTTGGACCAAGAATGGACCTAGACTTAGATTTTCCAGACAGTACTTCATACGCCATCGACAGATAATCAGTACCTAACTACGTTGTTAGACGTGGACTTGAATTTGGACCAAGACCTGGATCTGGACCTAGACTTTGAATAATTTTCAGACACACCCTCAGTTCAGAGATTTCGAAGGTCTCCAGAAAATTTCATCGAAATTGGAGTATCGGTTTAGCCGGAATCGTGTTAACAAACAGCCAAAAATACAAAAAAAGAAAAAAAGAAAAAAAACATTCCGGATTTTTTTCTCCAGTGTAGTAAAATGGAATCTTCGCTTCGCTCGCTACGCTCATCCAATTAAATTTTCTATCCTTTTTGAATATGTTACCAAAATCATTGTTTAAATACATTGTTGTTGTACTATTATTAGTAATTCAAATATTTACCTGTTAGTTCATTACTGTATCTGCATCTATATAAGTAGATTTATTTAGTTGTCCTCCTTTGTAAATCAGTTTTTTAACTGAAAAGGATAGACGTTAAATAAATTTAATTTTTTTTTTATGATAACATTAATAAAGGAAATGTCAACAATGAACGTGTTTTGACACGAGCTGGTGAACGGCCGAGAGGTGAATTTAGCTCCGTGATCTAGAATCTAGAAGACCGTGGTCAATTTCATTCATAAACAACGCTATCTACTGAGATATGACAGCACACGTCTTTTCACAATAAAAGCGCGGGAGAGAGTAAACGTAAAACTTTGTACCTCTGTGGAATAGACAGTTTTTACTTTAAATTGTTATAAACTACGACGATGGTGTTTTTAAGTGAATATCTACTGTCTTTGTACACCAGCGCTAATATCTACGACTGAGGAGACTTCCCTATTGTTAAAAAAAATCTTTTGTCTCTCAGTCAGCCTCTAGAAAACCAGTTGAAAATTAATGTCACAAAATCACAACTATACCTATACCTACGTTGAAAGATGTGCTTGGGCGAATTGAAGTTGTCAATATTTGCCATGTGCCTGATCAGAAAAATTTGAAAAAAGTTTTGATTTTCTAATAGAGCCAGGTTTCAAAGCCATTCACTATATTTTGACTTGGTAGCATATTTGGGAAAATAGAAGAACGCAGTGAATAGCCTTAATTGAAATTTGTTTGTCAAATTATATATAGGCCCTCCACGCATTTATTTGCTGTTTGAAGTAATTCACCACTACCATTATGTGAATGGTAAAATTATGTTTCTTTCTCTCTCTTCTTTGTACCCTCCCGTCAATCTTTATTTCGTGAATAAAAGGGGCGGGGTGCAGCCCCATATGGATACCACAATGTTTCATAAATCATAATGTGGTGTGCTATACAACACATTGCCCTGCGTCCCCGGGGGTACCCTTGTCTTACCTATAAAATGAATTGTGAAAAATGTAAAAAGTTATGTTTTACTAATTATCCTACCTTTCGATTGCAACGCATGTAGGTGTAGGGCCTTTGCTATTTTTGTGGGGTCGTTGGAGGGCGGCCAGATGTATCTCGCTTGTGCAATAAGAATCCCTAGTTCCGGCCCCGACTGTCATATAATAGTTTTGTGGGGTCGTTGGAGGGTGGCCAGATGTATCTCGCTTATGTAATAAGAATCCCTAGTTCCGGCCCTGATTGTCATATAATATAATAGTTTTGTGGGGTCGTTGGAGGGCGGCCAGATGTATCTCGCTTATGCAATAAGAATCCCTAGTTCCGGCCCGACTGTCATATAATAGTTTTGTGGGGTCGTTGGAGGGCGGCCAGATGTATCTCGCTTATGCAATAAGAATCCCTAGTTCCGGCCCCGACTGTCATATAATAGTTTTGTGGGGTCGTTGGAGGGCGGCCAGATGTATCTCGCTTATGCAATAAGAATCCCTAGTTACGGTCCTGACGTTGCCATACAATATTTTTGCAGCTTTGGTGAAAAAAATACTACTAGGTAGGTAGAAAAGGATACATTATGCATTTCTCGGAGCATGATATGGTCTTTAGTCTAGTCACTGTTTTAGAATCCCATAAAGATAACTCATTGTGAGCAGTAATCAATGCAATGTTATCATTTTCAATCCATTGTATGTGAAGTATCCAATCATTATTGTCCCAAACTATCGGCTTGGAAATGGTCCTGAAAAATTTGGTACCTACTGTTAGTGATTGTATTCATTATTATACATCGGATTGCCCAGGCTAGTTGAACAATTGGGCCTAACCATTACACAACATCCACCGTACTTGGGTGTGTACTGTGATTGTGTAGAACCAGGCCGCTTCCCGAACACTTTTTCTAGTCACGTTGATGGATGAGCTTTTTTGTAAGTTTTTAGTATGCGTGGGATCTCTTTACTTTTTTTTAAAGTCCCATTGCAAAATCATTTTTGTTAAACTAGGGAAGATTTGCTTTTTGAATGCATGGCAGGTGATTGTTGTCAAGTTTCTATTGTTACTTGTTGGCCTATTTATTATACTTAAAAAACTCATATTACAGTAAAACCATTATTTCTATGAATTCTGGAACTTTTTCAACTTTTTGTTTCAAAAGGCAATACATTACCATTACCGGTACCTTAATGTACATGTGAAATACAAGGAAGCTTCGCAAACGCTTTTTCAGACGCGTTGTTGGATGAGCGTATGTTTTTTTAAACGAAAAAAGCGTAAAATTGAGATTTTCATGAGAAATTATTTTTCGATTGCGCTCAAATTTCACACAAATATATAAATTCATTATCATTATATTAAGGTTTTGTGAAAATATTATTACAATCGAATAAAGCATGTAGGCCTAGGTATAAGAATGTATTAAAAATTTTAAAAAATCGTAAAATTGCGATTTTCATAAGAAATATTTTTTCAATTGCGCTCAAATAACACACGAATATATTAATTCATAAAATTAGGGTTCTGTGAAAAAATCTTTACAATCGGATAAAGCATGTAGGTGTTATAAGTCGAAGAATGTTTTAAAAAAATTTAAAAATCGTAAAATTGCGATTTTTATAAGAAATAGGCTAATTTTTCGATTGCGCTCAAATTTAACACGAATATATTAATTAATAAAATTAAGATTCTGTGAAAAAATCATTACAATCAGATAAGGCATGTAGGCCTAGGTGTTATAAGTTGAAGAAATTATTGAAAAATCGAAAAAAATCGTAAATTTGCGATTTTATTGAGAAATAATTTTTCGATTGCGCTCAAAAACGTGGCAGTTCTGAGTCAGAGATTTCGAATGCCTCCAGAAAATTTCATCGCAATTGGAGTATCGGTTTAGCCGGAATCGAGTTAACAAACAGACAAAGATACAAAAAGAAGAAAAAAGAAAAAATATTCCGGATTTTTTTCTCCAGTGTAGTGAAATGGAATCTTCGCTACGCTCATCCAATGAACGTTGTAGCCCCATCCGTTTGGTCAGAATCGGCCCAAATATCACAAAAATATTGCATTAAAAATCGAAAAAAAATCGTAAAAGTACGATGTTCATAAGAAATATTTCTTCGATTGTACCCAAAAACGTGGCAAGTCTAAGTTCAGAGAAAACGAAGGTCCCCTCCAATTTTCATCAAGATCGCGCATGCCGTTTGCACGGTAGAGCGTGAACAAAGAAACAGAAAACCAAACAGAAAAAAAAATTTGGAGGGTCAATGAAATTGAAGTCTTTGCTTCTTGTAAAAAAAAAAGAGCAATATAAGTTATATTATATTCTATACTAGGAAAACGCTTAGGCTAAGTCCCGCGGCGTTGATGGATGAGCTTTTTTATAAGTTTTTAGTTTGCGTAGGACCATTTTCCTTTGCAAGTGCTTTTTGAATGCATTGTAGGTGATTGTTGTCAAGTTTCTATTGTAACTTGTTCATTGTAATTATGGGACGCCTGAATAACGCCGAATCGATCGTGTGTAGTGGGCCTACTTGCCAATTTTCCTCTTAACCTTTCTTTTCCAACACAAAAGAGTAGCGTGGCAAGTACACTACACACGATCGATTCGGCGTTGTTCCATTCGGCGTTATTCAGCGCCCCCGTTATTATAAACCTAAAAAAACTCATATTAGAACCTTTATTTCTATGGATTCTGGCTAACTTTTTCAACTTTTTCTTTCAAAAGATACAACATCACCATTAACCTTAATGTCCATGTGAAATATGAACGTTGTAGCCCCACCCGTTTGGTCAGAATCGGCCCAAATGTCACGAAAATATCGCACTAAAAATAAAAAATAAATCGTAAAAGTACGATATTCATGAGAAATATTTCTTCGATTGTACCCAAAAACGTGGCAAGTCTAAGTTTAGAGAAAACGAAGGTCCCCTCCAATTTTCATCAAGATCGCATATGCCGTTTGCCCGGAATCGTGCGAACAAACAGACAGAAAAAAACAAACAAACAAAAAAAAAACACCCGAGCTAAATTTTTTTGGGGGTCAGTGAAATTGAAGTCTTTGCTTTGCTCATCCAATATAGACCCTAAGGCAGGAATCGGCAACAGGCGTATCACGGTTTGAATCCGGACTGCGAAGGTTAAAGATATGAACCGCCAGAATATTATCTTACTTTAGACATACTAAAACAATGTACCGTAAATAATATTACATGAAAAAAATAATTTTTTTAAAACAACGCTTACATTTAAATGTACTAAAAAGTAAAAAATAAATTTTCGCCAAACAAATTTTTGCCTTACTCGGAAATTAAAAGCGTTGGGCGCTTTCCTTCCATGAACAACAAAATTCTGTAATCTATGTCAATACCGTAAGCGCCCAACGCTTTTAATTTCCGAGTAAGGCAAAAATTTGTTGGGCAAAAATTTTTTTTTTTACTTTTTAGTACATTTAAATATAAGGGTTGTTTTAAAAAAATTATTTTTTTCATGTAATACTATTTTATACTTTTTAGTCTTAATAATGTATAATTTTTTTATATTTTTTATATTATATTGTTTTGTTTCTTTTTGTTTTTTTTACAATCCATTCCTACCGTGATAGCTAGCAGTAGTTGCGCTGGCACCAACTCCATCCGATCAACTGTGAGGTCGAACCACGCGAGGGGAACGCAACTATGCGTAGGGCCTACATGGTGAATGACACCGCACGGGATTGAACTTGTAAGTGGAGCGCGGTGAGCGTTGTCGCCGCATAGCAATAAAGGACAGATGGACAGATAGACAGACAGACAAACAAACACATGAAGCTGGTTTAAGCGTTGTACGTCTGTGTGAAAAATTTCAGCTCGATCGGACTTTGGGAAGTAGGTGAAATATCAATTCCCATATAAAACGTTAATTATTAATTACGACGAATTAATTGATTAATTGAGCGAGCGTCTCCACTTGACTCTTATGGCTCGAATGTCTGTTTTTTTTTGTTTTTTTTCTGTTAGGTAGGCCTACTGCTTCGATACAGGTCGCACCGTTTCTCTGATCGACCTGAAATTTTTTACACATGTACATACCACCTAGGCGGGTTGCTGTATAGTTTTTGAACAAAATCCGATCGTTGGTTATAAAAAATAAAAAAAAAAAAAAATAAAAAAAAAATGTTCCGATCGTTATGAAATTTTGCAGGGTCAATAAGTACAACATTCTCTCCTATTTTCCAAATTTTCAGCTAAATCGGTCAAGACCTTAAAGACTTATTGGTAATCATAATTCGAAAAATGATGTTAAAAAATGAAGGAGGCAGTGAAGATACAAAGATACACTTTAGAAGGCATGACGTGAATTAGTACAATGCAAAGATGTTGGAATAGTATCCAGTTAGGCCTACACTGTGTGGTGGGCCTTATGGGAATGTCGTACTCGGGTCATGTTGCACGTACCGGTGCTCGCTCAACAACGCGTCCAACTGAGCGTTTTCGTAGTTAGTGAATGTGTTAATTGATTCATCTATTGTCATCAAGAATGTACGTCTGTGTAAAAAATTTCAGCTCGATCAGACTGGAAGTGGTGAAATTCAATCCATTAAACTTAATTATATAGATATGATAATTAGAGAACTGTTAATGATCATCTTTGTATCAAGTATATGTATGCGTGAAAA
>JAMZAV010006772.1:0-30977 GCA_024449915.1 Sweltsa coloradensis | reverse complement strand
CCCCCCCCGGTTTTTTTTTTTTTTTTTTTTCCCCCCGGGGGGGGTTTTCCCTGCTGGGACTATCAGGGGGCGGATGGTGGCCACTAAAAAATCAGTAACTAATGAAAACAAACTCAAAAACACATAGGAGGGCCACGCAAGAAGCAAATTCTGCATGCATGTTGTATCATCAGAAAGGTTATTTTGTCATCACAGGTGAAACGTTTTGTACCCCCAGCCCTTCAGGCTGGGTTTTAGTTCTTTATGTTCTCTATGCTTTTCCAACCTGTAAACCTTCTCCAATCTTTCTCAGTCTGGTGTCGCCCTTTCCCCGGCCAAAAGACACGCCACAATATATGTTACAATGTTATTTATCACTTCTAACATATATCATTATCTCGAGAATATTCTTAATCCTGTCAAATAAGATCGTATATTGACGTTTGGAGGAAAAAATTGCGATGTCCCTGAATTTTTGCAAAACCCTTTCCCTTTATTAAAACTTATTCATACTAAAACTCCCCTACAATCGGACGGGAGTTTTGGGGCCGCCATATTGGAAAATGGGGGCCAAAAAGGTTTTGTTATCAAATATCCCCAAATTTTGTTTGAGATAGAAAAAATATTTCAATGGCAAAAATATTCCCCTTTTAATTCCCTACAAACAGGGTCTTCTTATTTTTTGGTAGGGGAAAAGGTTACGTCACAAATCGGGTTTATATTTCTCATTGGATACCAGCTTTTTTCCCAAAATTTTTCACGCCCAGCAAAAACAATGCCGGTAAACCCTAAGAAATCGTTTAAATACAAAAGGCTTTTAGGGGGTTCATGAAAGCTTTCATTAGTATTATAAAAATCGGGGTCTGCAAAATTGCTTTTGCATGCATGGCAGCAAATTTCCTATAATTCAAATATGAATACTGTTTTCGTGCGTTTTTACACTCTTTTTGTTTTAAAATTTCCTTTGAGTTGTGGATATTGGGAAATTTAGCACCATATTGGTTTTTAAATTTTTGGTTGTGATCGGATCATTATTTGAGTTTTTTAAGTGCTGGGAAAAAAATTTTTTCCTCCAATGCTATTTAGTGTTAAATAAGGACAGTCAAAAAGGGCTTTTTGAGGAAATCCCAAACAAGGGAAAACCCAAATTCCCGGGTAAATGCAAAATTCGATTTCGCAGACCTGATTTTTTAAAAAATAATGGAAGCTTTCATGAAACCCCGTACAAAAGTCCTTTGTATTTTAAAACGATTTTTACGGATTTACCAGGGTTGTTTTTATGCTAGGCTGAAAAATTTTGGAAAAAAGCTGGTACTCCAAAGAGCAAAATATAACCACGATTTTTTGACGTAACCTTGTTTTTTAGGGGAATTCAATGGGGAATATTTTTTTTATTGAGATTTTTGTCATCCAAAAACCCAAATTTTGGGGATATTCGATAACAAACACCTTTTTTGGCACCATTTCCAATAATGGCGGCCGAAGCTCCATCGATTGTAGGGAAATTTTGATGTTAATAAGTATTATATAAGGAAGGTCTCTGCAAAAATTCAGCGACATCACAATTTTTTCCTCCAAAAATTCTTATATGACAGGATTATCTGCTCTTTCTCGTGAAAATGTATTGCCTGAGTTGAAATTATGATTTTGTTTTCAATCTGCAAAAACTTTAAGACGATTTTGTTTAATAAAGAACAAAGTTTTTGCAGATTTAAAACAAAATCAAAATTTGTACGCAGAAAATTCATTGTTCACGAGAAAGAGCAGAAACTTCTCGAGGTAATGACATACTTAAAAGTGTGTAACAATTGATAAACCAGAAACAAGAAACATATTATACCATGGCGCGAGTGTTGGCCGTGAACGGGCGACACTCAGCCTTAAGAGGATTGGATAGTCGCGAAATTAAAACCACGCATAATTGCAGTTTTTTGTGATATCTCGAGAACGATGCAAAATATCTAAAAACTGCTTCTAGACAGAATTGTGGTTTTGTTAGAACAATATAATGCAAGAAAAAAATATTGTTACTTGATGGTAATTAATTTTTTCTTTCTAACAATTTTTTAACAAAAATTCTAAAAACAAAATTCTAGGTAACAACTTAAAATTAGCTGCAGTTGTCATCAGCAGGTGAAAAGTGTTGTCGCCCCCAGCCCTTCAGGCTGGGATTTATGATCTCTTTGCTTTCCCAACCTGTCAACCCTTCTCCAATCTTTGAGTGGTGCATTATGACCTAACGGTTGACGCGTCCTTAATCCAAATAAATTATTATTTACAACAATGAGACAATCATCAAATATTATTGTGCCAATAGAAAAACGTTTACCAAATTATATTGAAAAAATACAAAATTTGACTTTCATTGACCTCTGCTGACCACAAAATTAATTTTAAACAATTGAAATATTTTTTATTCGAAAGACCCTAAAAAAAGCTTTGATTACATACCATGGATACTAGGTTTCAAAAATGCATTTTTTTTTAAATTCAATTTTATTATATTTTCATTTAGGGGATAATTAGACCCACCCACCCTATGGGGATTTTAGGGGTATCTTTATGGGTTATTTAGTTTTTTTTTCTGAATCCAATGATACCAAATTCGCTTCTGTTGCAATTTGTCCTAGGTCAACTTGGATAGACCCCGGACTATCAAATGAAAACGCTCGCTTTGCTCGCTTAACTATTCCAACATCTTAACAATGAGACAATCATCAAACATAATTGTGCCAATAGAAAAACGTTTGCCTATTGATATTGAAAAAATACACAATTTGACTTTCGTTGACCTCTGCTGACCACAAAATTAATTTTAAACAATTGAACTATTTTTTATTCGAAAGACCCTTAAAAAAGCTTTGATTACATACCATGGATACTAGGTTTCAAAAATGCATTTTTTTTAAAATTCAATTTTATTATATTTTCATTTAGGGGATATTAGACCCACCCACCTATGGGGATTTTAGGGGTATCTTTATGGGTTATTTAGTTTTTTTTTCTGAATCCAATGATACCAAATTCGCTTCTGTTGCAATTTGTCCTAGGTCAACTTGGATAGACCCCGGACTATCAAATGGAAACGCTCGCTTTGCTCGCTTAACTATTCCAACATCATTGACAAGAAACGCTCTTTTTATCTTTCAGAAACCGCCTTCTAAACCAGATGCCAACGCAACCAAGAAGGGGGTGAAAGGGGATGAGAAGGCAGTGACTTCGAAGCCTCTCCTACAGGCAGAGTCGTCTCCCACCGTCTCAAGGTCATGCTCCAAGGACAGATCCGCGCACGTTGTATCCCAACCTAGCGTCGAGGTTGATAAAGTAAGCGATATGTGGCATAACTGGAAGCCAACTTTGATTGGGTAGGGCATGGCTATAGGCGAGCTCTGGCGGTCGTCGTCGGGGACCTCTCCCCCTTCCTTTGACAACCTCCCCGACGACGATGACCACGACGTGAGAACCTCCCTTTCCTTCCCCTACCCATGGCTTGTTCTGACCACCATTGGCCTCTAGCTCCTCCCCACATCCCTTAGGCTAGAGTGCGCATTATGACCTAACGGTTGACGCGCCCTTAATCCAAATTAAATACTAGGAAACGCTCAGTTTTGGGCGCGTTGATAAGCGAGCACGTGCTATATAGACCCACATTGCACATTTTTTAAATTTTAAAATTTGCGACGTTCCTGTCCCAGGGCCATGTTTTCCAATATTATTTATTATTGGGCCAAAATATTTGGGGTAAACCCGTGTGTAAACCTTACTTTTTGGATAAAATCCACCGCCATCTAGAGGACCTTGACTCCTTGGGAAAACTATTTAAACTCTTTTTTGACAATAATAGACTGCTTTCCTCGAAAGTATTTTGATTACTTCTGGTTGGCAGTGCATTAGAAACTTCGCGCGTTTTTTCGTTGCCATGGCAACGCTCTTTTGCTATAATTAATTTCATCACACTATTTATGGGATAAAAATAAAAAAAACATCTTCGTGCCCGGGAAGGACATTTTTAAATGATTTGGCATCTAGATTTTGTCGCCTTTATTTTAAAAAAAAAAATTTTCGATAAACTTTAATTTTAAACTTTTTAATTTTTGAACGATTTCCCACAAAAAAATGCATTCAATGAGAACGAAGCTTGCGGATGGTCAAAATTTAAACTCGATCCGAGCCTCCGTTCGACTTTAGGGCGAGACTAAAAACAAAAAAAAAAAACAAAAAACAAAAAAACAAAAAAAACCAGGGGCAAATTTTTTCCGGCAGAGTCAAATGGAAACGCTCGCTTCGTCGTTAATCATAAAAGCTAATTTAAACGGCTTTATATTAAAATCTCTGAAGTGCAATAAGGTTCCCTATTCAGCGCCCTCTTCCGTTTCCCCCATTTGACCTGGGTGGTCGGATAAAAAAACCGGTTTGTTGGGTAGGTATTCTACAACCCGAAGTCGATAGCTGAAATTAACCTTTTGTTTAATGCAAGTTTGTATAAGTGTATAAGTGGGTTAGGCCCCATGTCGTAAACCGACACGGGTTTGGGGTTCCTGTGCCCGTAAGCAAAACGTTTAGAAGTTTTTAAAACCACAATTTAATTAATAATCTTCTCTCTCCTCTCCTCTCTCTCTCTCTCTCTCTCTCTCCCTCTCTCCCTCACCCTCTCTCTCTTTTTCTCTCTCTCTCTCTCTCTCCCCCTCATCGCTACAGTTAGCTATCGTTGCAGGCCGGCCCTACCCGCGAGGAGGTGGAGTCTGGAGAGGGCGACGCGCAGGCCCCGCCCCCAAGCGACGCGAACAGTGATGCGCAGAAGACGATGACCTCCCTCGCCTGTTTGCAAGACTTCTTCCAGAAGAGCGCGGCGATGGACCCGCCGCCCTACACTTACGAGGTGTACATGGTCAACAACGTGGTAGGAGACAGCCAGCCGTTCAGCGTGCAGAAGCCAAAGGTATTCGCTCATCACCATCGATATCCGTCCTCAGCTTCTAGCAGGGTCAGCTTGGGTTTTGCAACCAATATTGTTAAACTTCTTTCTGTCTTCCCACAATCGACACCCACATCTTTCCCCCACTCTCCAACCCCCGGGGGCCTGGGGGAGAATTGGGGGGCCCGAGCAGGCTCTGCTAAACGTAAAAAAGGGGATTCAAGAAAAAGTCCACCTCGCAAACACAGCTAAAAAGAATGGGTAAATTACTCCCCCGCAATTTGAGGGAGCTTTTGGCAATCGTCGTGGGGGGGACCCCCCCTTCCTTGACGACCTCCCCCACGACGATACAAAAGACAATGACACAAAAGAACGATGACAAAAAACGATGACGACCGCGACGTGAAAAACCCCCGTCCCCCTTACCTGTGGCTGGGTTTGACCCCATGGGTCCCTCCCCCCCCCCTAGGTTAGGTGCATATGACCTAACGGGGTTTACGCGTCCTTAAAACCCAAAAAAACCCAAACGCTTGCCTCCCCAAATCTCTTGCTTTGGTTCCTTCCATTTTTCCCTTGGGCTAACCCCCTTTTTCTTCTTCTTCCCCTTCCCTTTCAATCCCTTTTTCCTAATTCTCTTTGCCCCCTCTTGTTTACTATTTATTCTTTGTCCTTAATCTCCACCGTGTCCTTGCCTGACGTTTACTTAAGTGTCCAATACGAAAGTCCCGGGTTCGAATCCCGCTTCAAACCAAATTTTTTTTCTTCAATATGGATTAAAATCCTCACATCTTGGCTTAGGGGTGTGTAAACGGTGACTTTGGAGCCGTTCCCTAGCAACGAGGTACATAATAAATTCTAATTGTTCTAAATCTGCTTTGTTGATTCTGACGTTGATCCGCGGGTGTTCGCATTGTCCATAGCACTGATTGCTATATTTTCTATTAAAAAATAATTGATCTGTGGTTGGTTATCGCTCACTCGTCGATTGCGTCGGGGCCTACAGGGTTGGCTTGATCGTTATGGTTTACTGTGCCCCACAGAAAATCAGTTTAATGACTGAGTAGGTAGACTTTAATACGAATGTATTTAGTTATTTAATTCAGTCACTTCCCTTTGCAAGTCGCCTATCTACCTATGTTATTTGACTCAACAAATACTAGAGTCAAAAACATCCGACTGACGACGATTACAGATATGCGTTATACCATGCACGAGATTATTCATTACATTTTATCTATGTTTGCATGCTCGAAGAGGATGATATATACATATTAAATAAATACACCGAAACAATATGAAGATTCACTTAAAAAACCCTACTATATGGAAACAGATTCAAAAGTACTGAACATTTTATAGCTTGGGAGCATTGATCTAGCTTTTCTCTGCAATTGAGAGTGTATTTGAACCATCTGGCTCTATTTGTTTTGCAATCAGATCTTTTCCTGTGGTCTATGTTTAGTGCTCAATTCTACCCAGGGAGTGCCCTCAACTTCCTTCTACCCAGCACCATGTGTACTAAACGTATGGGATGTGTTTGTGCAGAAAGAGTCAACGAAGATGGCCGCTAAGACCGAGAGCAAGGAGAACGACTCGAAACCTCCGAAAGTGTCTCCTCCTCGGCAATCTCCGCCGAAGATGACGTCACCGACCCGAGTGCCTCCGAAGCCGTGGGCTCGCCAAAGAAAGTGGTGAGTGTGTCCGTGAGAATCATAACAATCAAGATGGCCACCACCTTTATCAACGTATGAACGATAAACTGTCGAAATATTGTCTTATCATCATCAGTAAAGCTGTGGGAGGACAGAAGCGAGTGGAGTAAAATTGGTGGAGAGGAAGGAGGAAGAAACACTGAGTCTGGCAAGCTTAGTATCTACAGTTTCATGCCCTAGAGATAATTGTGGAAAACCACCACCTAACCCGACATAGTTAAAACTGTGTTAAAATTGTCATTATTATCTTCTTCCATCACTATTTTATTATAGCAATTGAATGTCCAAACCAAAAATATAAAAAAATCATAGATTAGGTCTCCTTCTAACGGTAAACTGTGTCAATAAATACAAAACTGAAGGAAGCCAGAGTGTAGGAACTTTTTTCGAGGAGGAAAGGGGATGATGAGCTTTTTTTGGTTCTGTATGGGTGACAGTGACACAACTATAGGCTACAAGTCAGCACATGTTCTAGGTAAACTAACTGCAACTATAGTAACTTCCAGTCAGGTTTAGTCGGAAACCTCAAGTCACGCGCGTTGAAATGTTGCTCCCTCCACACCATCCGGTTTGGTTCCGACCTAAAGGTGCCGGGAATATAGTTGTTCAGTTGTAGCAATGGTAATAAACGTCGTGACTGGATGTTAAACATTATGAAGTGGAGGGGGGGGGGCAATAAAATAATGGAGTTGCGGTCCCCTTCCTACGCGACTGAACGAAAGGAAATATCCAAGTGAAGCTAGTCATGAAACGCATCTGGTATTGAACTATGTTCGGGGAATGTTCCTTGGGTGGTGGTGGGGGTTGCAACTATAGCCCTTACTGGCTGCTGTTCATAACTGCTGTCTTCTTCTTCGTCTCCTAGGCCGTGACTGAGTCGTTCCCTAAGACGGACCGAAAAGAAGAAGAAGAATAGTGGAGCAAATGTCTCCAAACGGGGACAACTCCGAGCGCGGATAATATCACAGTAAGTAACGATGATGTTACTTAGTTCCATCCATGAACAATCTGTCTCAGGTCTACGCCTTCTTAACTTTCTTCTTTGATACTACCACTTGTTTGTACCCTCGCTGGGCAGTAAGACAGGTGGGGGGTGGGGGAGGGGGAGGAGCCTACGGTGTATTGACACTCCCACTTTCATCCTCGCTGGCGGAAGAAGGTGGGGGGAGCATACGAATAACTGTCATTCCCTCTTTCTTCCTCACTGGCTTGAAGGATGGTATAAGGAGTTAGGTGGGAGGAGTCAACCATTAAAGATTCCGTGAGAATGACTTTAGCTTGAACTTGGATCAATTCAGGCAGGTGGCATAGGTCTACTGGTAGTGAGGGGAAATCAGGGAAATTCTCCTTTGACCGTCACATTCAGAATGTTGGACATCCAATCATTTCGTACATCACCACGGCTACAACTGGAAATCTAAGCGAAGTCAGTAGATAGGGTAGGGTGTGTTCTGTGTTTGTGTGGTAGGCACTTTAAGAAGATTGTGGCTAGTTGTGACACACATGTGCAAGCAGAACAAAGCTTTCCCCCTCGAAAAATAGTTCCTTCGCACTCGTTGTTTGCTAAAGGTGTATCTTTTGACCTCAATCGTTTTGTAGATGACGCTTGTGAAACCATACAGTCTCCTTTTAAAGTCAGTGACAAATAACAATGTTTAAGATGTGATGACTAGACGATGGAGCGATGCGACCAATGATTTTTAACACCCATAGAAAACTAGATCCCCAGACCCCAATATGTCCGCACAGGCGCGAGCGTAGCAAATTGAAGCGTCCATCTAGCCTACAGTATTCAAGATGGCGATTTGGCATTTCAATTTATGGTTTACATTATGTTTTAGATGCGATTAAGTATTTAACTGGATTGTTTTGATACTTGTTAGCTAGTGCAGCATGGGATTGCACAAACAAAAACAATAAGAAGTTATTGCATAAGAGAATTTAGTAATCATTTGGTGGCTAATATGCTCACCTGTCAACCTGACGGGCCCATCTTTAAAAATATTTGGTCTACAAAACGCTCCCATCTTCTTTAACATGCAAACTGCCCTATTCTAGATTGCTTAAAATTGCCACGGAAGTGGATTTATGTTTGGGGATCTAGCCTACGATAGATGTTAAATATCAAATTTGGGAAAGGGGCAAGACTACAACAAAAATCAAAAGGCACAAGATCTGTTATTTTTTGTCTTGAGGGGAATGAGTGCGTGCGTAAGTGAGTGATGAGAGAAAGAGTGAGTGAGTTTGGGGAGTGAGTGAGGATGACTGACTTTGCTCTAGAACGGCCGAACGGCTAAACAGAATGCGCTGAAATTTCAAACAGACATCCGGTACAAGTATTTAGAGTGAAGTTAACATTTTGAGCAAAATCCGATTCGATTTAAACGCACAATAAATAATAAATTAAAAATTGACTAAGAATGTCCCAGTTAATTTAACGACTGTTTTTTTGTTTGTTTTTGAACAAACCTTTTTTTATCAAATCATGTTTGCATGAGGTGACCGTGGTAAATCAAATCTTGCAGGCTCAAGTTTATCTAAATATCTGCTCGGAGATTGAGTAAACCTTCAAATCATTACTCGTATTTCGTATTGGATATGATTTCAATAGTATTGTTTTCAAAACATGTTCTATACTTTTACAGAGATAATAAAAAAGACCAGAAATAATAAAATCTTCTCGACCGTTGTTTGAACCCTGTTCTCCAACATTCCGGGTTTAAAGGCGCCTTAGCCAACCAAAGTCGTTGTTAGACGAGTAAGCGATTCATGGGGTTGAGTACCCAGGAACACTTGCTTTAAACTTTATTGATATTTTCAAGGTATACACGATATGGTTTGAACTTTTAAGTTTAGTTTGTATAAGGACTCGTAATCTGAAAGGGCCCAATCAACGTAATGCGCCACTCTAGCCTATGATAGGCTATAGACCGAGAGCCAGTGACAGTTTCTATTGCCTCATAAGGTACATATGTTTGGACCATTGGAGTAGAAGTGGAAATTCAAGTCATTTTCGAAAATGCGCGTCTTACGAGTCAACGTGGGGCGTTTACCCGTCAGACGCCCCCAAAGTGGGCCCCAAAAAAGGGTCAAATCTGCCCCTATTAAGTATACATGATTAAAACATACGAAAACTTTATAAAATAAGTTAGCCCAAAAAAGAATATCACTTGAAACAAGAGCTGCTTTGGGCTGTTGACCCGTCAAAATGCCCCAAAGTGGGCCCCCCCCAAAAAAGGCAACTCTCCCCTCATGAGGTATACGTGATTCAAACATACGTCATTTTATAGTGAAAATTCCCAGAAAAACGAATATCACTCGTCAGACAGGCTGCTTTGGGGCCGTTGACCCCACAGACGCCCCTAAAGTGGGCCCCCCAAAAAAAGTCAAATCTGCCCTTTGAGATTAAAACGTGTTTTCAAACATACGTCAATTTATAGTAAAAATTACCATAAAACCGAATATCATCGTCAGACGGGCTGCGTTGGGCTGTTAACCCGTTAGATCCCCCCAAAGTGGGCCCCAAAAAAGTCAACTCGGGCCTCATGAGGTAAACGTGATTTAAACATACGTCATTTTATAGTGAAAATTACTAGAAAAAACGAATATAACTCGTCAGACGGGCTGCATTGGGCCGTTGACCCCACAGACGCCCTAAAAAGTGGGCCCCCCAAAAAAAGTCAAATCTGCCTCATAGGCATACATGATTTAAACATACGTCATGTTGTATATAAAGTTCCCAGGAAAACGAATATCATTCGTCGGACGAGCTGCGTTGGGTCTTTGACCCGTTAGGTAAAACCCAAAGGGGGCCCCCCAAAAAAAAGTCAAATCTGCCCTCATAAGGTAAACATGATTCAAACCACACGTCATTTTATAGAAAAAATTACCAGGAAAACGAATATTACTCGTCAGACGAGCTGCGTTGGGTCTTTGACCCGTTAAGTAACCCCCGAAGGGTCCCTCAAAAAGGTTGATTTTGTCCCCATAGGGTAAACATAATTCAAACAACGTCTTTTAATGGAGTCAGTTACCAAGAAATCGAATACACTTGTCAGATGGGTTGGGGTCTTGCGTTGGGGCTTTGCCCCTTTAGGTTACCTCCAAAGTGGGCCCCAAGAGTCAAAATCTCCCTTTAAGACTTTTTGCCAAGCTCGGGCCAACTTTTTTTACAATGTTAAATGACCACGTAAAAGCATGCTTGATCATCAAATCCCTCTAATTTCACATACAGAACTTTAACCGCTTTTTTACCTTTAATTTTCAGCCAAAAAAATCTGTATTTTTGGAGGCTTTTTCAGAAAGGAGACATATGTCGCTATCAAAGCACATTTTGAGATTTCAAATAATTATCTCCTACACAAAATCGGTAAATTTCTACAATTAACAGTGTTGTCATATTTACGGTCATTTAATTAGAAAAGAGAGCAATATTTGGAAAATGTGCCTAGATACCCCCTATTACACTTGTTACTTAACTTTTTGTTGCAAAGGGCCAAAAACCCGATAGGACCACCGATAGAGCTTCCAAAGTGATCCAGAGTCCAGACTTTACCTCTGCGCACTGCGTCAAAGCCTGGTTTTCTCGAGCTTGCCCCAGAGCATGGCTCTGCTAATCGTAAAAGGCGTTTCAAGAGAAAAAGTCCACCTCGCAACATCAGCTAGTAAGATGGGTAGTATATTACTCCTCGAATCTAGAGACGAGCTCTGGCAATCGTCGTCGGGGACCTTGCCCCCTTCCCTTGACTAGTTCTCCGACGACGATGACAATGACATAATGAACGATGACAAAGACGATGGACGACCGCGACGTGAGAGACCCCTTTCCTCCCCTTTACCTGTGGCTGGTTCTGACCAGCATGGGCCCCTCTCCCCCCCTAGGTTAGAGTGGTGTATTTGACCTAACGGTTGACACGTCCTTAATCCAAATAATCCAAAAAATCTTAAGGTATACATAATTTAAACATTCGGCATTCTATAGTAAAAGTGACCATGAAAAGAATATTACTCATCATTATTTCATCATTTTTGGTATTTATGTAGGCCTATAATATGTTAAACCTTGGTTTTTTTTGTAGGCGACAAAGACGCTGTTAAATTTGGGTTCCATAGACAGAAATTTAAAAAAATGCCATTATGTATAATATATAGAGATGTTAAATACAGACCAAGATGGTTCCTCTATGATCTGTCCCCTTCGTCACTTGATGAGATTATGCAATGCTATTTAGAAGGAGAAAAATTTCGATGAGGATGATGTTGACATAGATGTTTCGGAAACAGCGTACCCGTGATGACGAATGTGATTACAGTTTTAATTTTTTCACAATTTATTTATTCTAATGCTCAATTGTCTTTAATGAAAAGTATTTGCATGTTTCAACGCATGTAAAAGATTTTTACGTATGTTATGATATGATGATGATGATGATTACTAATAAAATGTTAAAGCGTACAAGCGTACAGTGAATTACGAATGTGGTAAAAAGTTTGATATTTGAAGTTAATTATACCAAACCAATTTATATATCCTAATCTTCAATTGTTTGTTAACTTATAAAAACTTTTGCATGATTTAACACATTAAAAATTCTTACTTATGATATGATGATGATTACTTCTGAAGATTACTATGATAAAAAGTTCAAACATACTGTGATAACGAATGTATGGAAGTTTGATGTTTTTGGGGTTAATTATGACTTACCAATTTATATATTCTAACCCTCAATTTGTTTGTAAACTTATAAAAACTATTTGCATGATTCAAAACATATTAAAGATTATTGCTTAATAGGTTTATCATATGATGATAATTACTTACGTAACTTCTGATGACTATTATCTCATTACTTATTTCATAAAAGTAAATGATTGTCAATGATTATCTTGTATCGTTATACAATATGCAAAAGTTTAAGCTAATCTGTGATTTAAAAATCAGAAACCGTCATAGTATCATGCAACAAGTAGTAAATTAAAAACAACTCTTCATTGGTTAAAAAAAATAAAATTACAACACTCTTTACAGTTTATACCCTAACATACTATACATACACCATTATTATTTAAATAATTACCATAAGACGAAGTATAACATGTCTTCCTGATTTATTCATCGATCTTTATCCCCAAAAAATAAGAAAGTGGTTGTTGCAGGGCTCAATGACCCAAAATTTGCATAAACATCATGACTACATATTATCGCCATGAATCCGATTAAATCCAACATAATTTCGTAAGTATTCGAGACAAAACATTTTTTAACATTTTTTTTGAGGGGGGAGGGGAGGGGGGGAAGTGGCGGGTTAGGGCATAACACAGCCAGTCTGACAAGTGATATTTTTTTTCCCAAAATGCCGTATTTTATATGATCATTTTTAGGGCCCAATTCCGGGGCCGTCTGACGGGTCAAAATCGCAACGCAGATCGTCTGACGACTAATATTAGTCCTCCTGGGAATTTACCTTTAAAATGACGTATGTTTGAATCATGAATCCTTTATGAGGGCAGATTTGATCTTTTTTTGGGCCCATTTCGGGGGCGTTTGACGGATCAAAGCCCCAACGCAGCCCGTCTGACGAGTGATATTCGTTTTCCTGGGAACTGGCTCTTATAAAATGAAAGTAGCCTTTGTTTGAATTATGTATATCCTACGGGGGCAGATTTGACCATTTTGGGGGCCCCCCTTTGGGGGTTATCTAACGGGTCCCAAAGCCCTAACGCAGCTCTCTGACGGTTTATATTTGTTTTCCTGGGACCTTTTTCTATAAAAAAGACGTATGTTTGAATCATTCATAACCCTTTTGAGGGCATATTTGTCTTTTTTGGGGGCTCACTTTGGGGGTTACCTAAGGGTCAAAGCCCCAACGCAGCTCGTCTGGCGAATGATATTCGTTTTCCCTGGTAACTTTTTATACAACATTGACGTATGTTTAAATCATGTATACCTAATGAGGGCAGATTGACTTTTTGGGGGGGCCCACTTTTGGGGGCGTCTGTGGGGTGGTCAACCGCCCAACGCAGCCCGTCTGACGAGTGATATTCGTTTTTTCTAGTAAAATTTTCACTATAAAAAGAATATGTTTGAATCATGTATATGTTATGAGGGCAGAGTTGACTTTTTTTGGGGGCCCACTTTGGGGTGTTTTGACGGGTCAACGGCCCAACGCAGCTCCTTGTACGAGTGATATTCCTTTTTGGGGTAACTTATTTTATGAATTTTCGTATGTTTTATTCATGTTACTTAATAGGGGCAGATTTGACCCTTTTTGGGGCCCACTTTGGGGGCGTCTGACGGGTAAACGCCCCCACGTTGATCGTAAGACGCGCATTTTCGAAAATGACTTGAATTTCCGCTCTACTCCAATGGTCCAAACATATGTACCTTATGAGGCAATATAAACTGTCACTGGCTCTCCGTCTACTAGGGAGGAAAGAGCCATAATGGATCCAGCCTTAGGTAGGGGGATGAAATTGAATGTTCCCAGGTACTATTAATTTAAACGTAATTGTTCATTTAAATTCATTTTTTCTAATTAATTTTAACGTAATGGTCATGCAAATTCTATTTTGCCAAGCTTTTCAAGGGTGTTGTTACGGGACACTGTACGTTTATGAATTAAGAATGCGCAAATGTGGAAGGGTAGATGAGCTTGGCCCTTTTTTTAGATCTCATTTCTTTTGAGTGTGTAAGGTTTGGCTGTATTTTTACAAGTTTTTGTTATGTGTGGGATCTCATAACTTTTTCAAGTTCCATTGCAAAATTATTTGTTAAAATATAATAAATTTATCAAAGTCGATTTAATTTCTATGGTATAAACAATTAACAATAGAATGAAAAATTTAGTGGTCCAAAGACTTGCTTTTTGTAAACAATGTAGGCGATTATTGTCACGTAACTATAGTTACTTGTTGATTATATGCCTGTATAAGGCTTATTTTAAAACCTTTCTTTGGAAGCCTTCCAGCAATATTTTTTTACTTGTTCTTTCAAAGGGAATGACATCACTATTACCTTAATGTCCATGTAAAATATGAACGTTGTAGCCCCACCCGTTTGGTCAGAATCGCTGGGCAATTGAAACTGACGAATAATATAGTAGTAGTAGGAGTAGTAGCCAGTAGTAACTAACGTCCTTAAAGTGATTTTGAGCATGTTTCAAGTCATATTTTCACCAAGAAGGAATGCTCGTACCCCAACCAAATTTGGCATGTGTTGTCGGGTACCTAAATCCCCTCGATTTTGATAGTTTTCAAGTTCACATCACGTTTCATGATGGCTGGGTGACACCTCGAAATCACCCCAACTCTGCTTGCTGTATAAGGTGCCTGAGTGTGTAGCGCACCGCGGCTTGGCTGCGGCGCCCTAACGGGCACCTAGATTAGTTCCCTAGCAGCTTAATTTATTTGACGTCATTCGTGTGTTGCAGCCACTTGGGGGCTTGATCCTGGAAAAAGGGCGCAAGTACTACATATCGGGGAGGTCCACGCCGGTAAGATGCTTTTGGATTATATGCTTTCCAAACTAAAAGTTATCGAAACATTCCCAGGGGAATTCTTCCCATCTTTACCACAGCCACCTACCGCTTCGCCCTTAAACTAGAGGCGAGCTCTGGCAGGTAGTCGTCTGCGACCCCGCCCCTTCCCTTTGACGCCTTCCCCGAAGACGATTACAATGACAACACGAACGAGGCCAAGGACAATGATGCCCTTGACGTGAACATCATTCCCGATCCTCCCCCTAACCGTGGCTTGTTCTGACAAGTTTGCGTATTTTCTTCCCAATTCCTATTAGTCAAGAGTGGCGCATTATGCCTTGCAGGTTTACGCGCCCTAAATACAAATAGAACTGATCTGACCATGAACCTTTATCACTTAAGTCTTTTTCTTTTCTTTTCTTTTCATTCCACACTTTTTTGTATTTGGTTCATTAATTAATTGAATTGAATATCCTTTTTGAATTTGTTACCAAAAATCATTGTGTTTTAATACATTGTTGTTTTAATATTAGTATTTCGAATATTTACCTAACTGTTAGTTTCAATGTTGTCTGTATCTATGTAAGTAGAGATTTATTTAGTTGTCCTCCTTTGTTAATCAGTTTTTTAACTCAATAGGATAGACGATAAATAAATAATAATAATAAATAATAATAAATAAATAATAATTTATGTCATGTAAGTCAACAGTCACAACAAATAGCAGTTTCCTAAAGGTTTGTTCTGTGGTCCCGGTAGCTTAATTGGTAGAGCTATGGCACGTTAAGCCGGAGGTTCTGGGTTCGAACCCCAGTCGGGGCAAACTTTTCGACAACTGCTATGAATCAATAAATAAATAGATGATAAAAAAATGAATACAAGTCTAGGAAATGCAACTCTCCATGGGAAATGTTTCAAACAAACTAAATCTGTATTATTTTATTCCCTAGACGAAAATGTCAGCAAAGGAGAACACCGCAATGAAAAAAGAAGAAGCGCGCGCGCATCAGGAGGCTCAGCGAGGACGACGCCCACGTGACCCCCAAGTCGCGCTCTCAGTCGATGCCCTTGGAGGCGGAGTCTGTCCCGGTGGGCGTGGTCGAGGGGCGTGGCCAGGAGGCGGAGGAAGAGATCTGCTCGACGATCTACGACGAGCCCCCGCTCAGCAAGGTGGACAGCAGCTGCGGTGAGCAATGACCTAGCACTCCTTAGTGGCCGCTCACGGAAACTTGTTGCTAATTTACACCCGTCATTTTACCAGCATATAAATGTATTATTCATTTCCGATATTTAAAACACTTTTTAGTCTTTTTAGTCATGTCATGTCATGTCATGTCATGTCATGCACGCCACCGCGAGTCATGAACAACGTGCATTTCTATATTTATTTTTTGATCGGAATCCAGCGGTTTAGCCGAGGTAGTTAAACCGGTTCCTCCTCGATTACCGAAGATAAGCAAACTCGGGCGTGGTCAGGGGGTGAACGCTTAGCCTTGAAACTCACGTATATCGCTGCTAAGAGCAGATGGAGAGCTCTAGAGCTAGTGTAACGGCTTCGTTCTCCTCGACGTCTGCTCGGCAGACCGGGTTTGTTGAGGAACCTATATGACTGTCAAAGTTATACCGTCCTTTCGTTGAGCCGTTGGTCCCCTTGGTACTTTTCGAAAGGAGTAGGCTACGTGCCGGTACTGGTTTCCCCTCCTCCCTTCTATTCACCCTTCATCCTCATCTATCACCACTCATCGTCTCGAATAGCCAAAGTGCATCAATATGAGACGTTAAACAATTTCCAATCAATTGATCGGACACGAATGATCTTAGTGTTATATGTCCTTAAACCCTTTTTACCAAGTAAGTTCTGTCATGGTCGGTCTCTAGCTCTGACAAATAGTGTGTCCAATCATTAAGGCTATTGCCAATATAAGAAATGTATAACCTTGTTAGGTCATTGCAAATCATGATAATTATTTATCCTCTGCACTGAATTCACAGTGGAAGACAAATGTCCCTATCTCTTTGTAGAGGTTTGTAAACGTCGATCATCTCAACAAATTAGAATTGTTTTTGTCATCCTTCTCAATATAGCCCCCGTCTGGGCCTGGGGTAGAATTGGCCCAGAGCATGGCTCTGCTAATCGTACAAGGCGATTCAAGAGAAAAAGTCCACCTCGCAAACATCAGCTAGTTAGAGCAGAGTATATTACTCCCCGAAACTAGAGGCGAGCTCTGGCAATCGTGCACACGTGGTTGGGCTTTTCTATCTATTTAGAAAACTGTGAGTAGCCACAGTAGGTAGGCTTCAAAAGTGTATGCCCAAAGGTGTAAGTAGGTAGGAATTAGCAGGCTAGTGGCTAGTCGCTGGTGGCTAGCAGGTCAAAATCACATTGGAACGCTCCCTGAATATCATTTGGACTCTCTTTGAGTTTACATACTGGCGGTGGCCATCTTGCTCTGACTCGGCAATGACATCTGTGGGTGTTGTGTAGGTGTCTGCCGTCGTATGGAAGAGGACTTCGCCCCAACGGACGCGAGCCCGGTCGGCGTCAACAACGACGTCGCGAGCGTCGAGGAGAACCCCAAGGTCGGGGACGAGGTCGAGTCAGCCAAGAAGAAGAAGAAGAAAGAGAGGAAGAGCTCGCCGGCCAAGACGACCAAACAGGTGGGTGAAGAAGTGATGAAACTCTTTATTGTACAACAGACCGAGACACAAAATTTTGCTTTCTACTTTAATAATTTGAAATTTGAGATTTTTTAATAAATGTTATGTTTTTTCATTATTTTCTTCCTCGATTTTTAGGAATAATATGCAGATTTTGGATTCCAAATTGACATCAAAGTTGGGGGAAAATCCAAATTTGGGTTTATGTTCAAAAACTTGATTTTTTGAAATTTTACATGTTTTTCCTTTTTTTAACATGTTTAAATTTTATCTTCTACAGGCAACCAAAATAACCAAGACATCACGGAATTTTGTGTATTTTTGTGTTTTCATACACAATTTGGATTTAAAATCATTACCAAAAATAGTTCTTATCATTAGAATTTAGTGGAAAAAAATTCAACTAATTCCAAACAAAACAAAGCAGTTTTTTAGCCGGGTGAAAAGTATGAAAAACTGGCAGATTTAACTGTGTAGCTTTTGAAAAGTGGTGGGAAATGTGTATCCCACTGTCCTATAAATAAACCCTTTATAGGTTCGTTCACCTGTACTGCACTTTCTGCACGAATCTGAACTATCGCACTTTTCACTGTTCGTCTAAAAGTGCAGACTGAACTAGTGCAACGAGTTCATGAACTTCGGCACTCGCCCTGAAGTCAGTGCAATAGTACAGTGCCGAAATTAAGCACCAAGAATACAAGAGATAGATGTATTAAAAACTGTTTTTTCTTAACTAATATGAAACAAATTACATTTTCGAGTGGTATAAGGGAAGTCTTTTTGAGGGCACGTTCGTGTGGCTCGTTGGTCTTGTGGTTAGCGTATCTGCTTCCAATGCAGAAGGTCCAGGGTTCGATTCCCGCTAAAGTCAGAAGTTTTTTATCTTCTGCTTTGGACTTAAGTCCATCAGTTCTTGTCTTAGGAGTTCGTAAACGGTGACTTTGGAGCCGTCCTAGCAACGAAGCACATAATAAATTTCAGAGTTGTTCTGAATCGGCCTTGTTGATTCTGGCGTTGATTCGCGGGTGTTCGCACTGTCCATACCACTGATTGCTATATTTCCTATTTAAAAAAAAATATCGATCTTTGGTTGGTTATCGCTCACTCGTCGATTGCGTCGGGGACTGCAGGGTTGGCTTGGTCGCTTTGATTTAAAGTCCCCCACTGAAAATCAGTTATATAACTGAGTGGGTAGACTCTAAATAAAATTTATTTATTTTATTTATTTAATAGATTTACATTTTAAAGAAAACAAATTGACATTGACAGCTTTTATCGTTCGCCAGTACTGAACTGAACTGAACTGAAATGAACTCTCCGTGCAGTGCAAGAAGGTGCAGTGCAAAGAGCAACACAGGCGAACGAAACTAGTATGTTGGTCAGTTAGTGGATTCCATATTATTAACCACCACTTTTCAATGTCTGCACAATTAAATCTGACGGTTTCATACTTTCTGGGTAAAAATCTGCTTGTTTTGTTTGAAATTGGTAGCACTTTTCCATGCTAAATTATAGTGATTTGAAGGATTTTGTAATGGATTTAATATAAAATTGTTTAGAAAAAACAAAAAAAAATCAAATTTAAACTCAGAATTTTTTCTACTTTGATAATAAATCGAAATCAAAATCAGCATTTTTCCCCAATAGATCAAGAAAAAAATCTTAAAATCTTAATCACTTTTAAAAAATCATGAATTTCAAATTGTAAAGGTAGAAATAAAAATTACTGGTCCCAACATCTTGCCCTCTAAAGGGTTATAAATAGTTTAATAATCACGTCTCTGGTGAATTATTCCGCTGTCGATAGTGCGTTATGATGAAGTTCAGGGTTATTAATGAGAGATCATTCCATGAGGCAACATCAGCTTTATTAGGCCGACGTAGGCGTCGCTAAAAACCTGGCGCAGTACATACATGGGTTGGCTTACATTGCATCTACAAGGCGCTGGGGCGCTAGGTTCAAACACTTAAAACTACTTAATACTAACCATCGTATTACAGATAGTAAGTGGCTAGGATAGACACAGAGACTTTATCACGAACATCAGCAAGGGAAGGGAGTATTTAACTTTACAAAAGTGGTGGTGAGTTCTGGCTGTTGTCATCGTCATCCCTCCCCCCACCGACACTCAACTCCCTCTTCCGGGGTAGAATTGGCCCAGAGCATGGCTCTGCTAATCGTTGACGACGAGAAGAGAGGCAAAGTCCATCTCGCAAACATCAGCTAGAAATATGTGTGTTGTCGGGGGTAACTAACTCCCTGAAAGCAGAGGCTAGCTCTGGCAGCCGTCATTGACGACACTTCCCCCTTCCTTGACGACGACGATGACGACGATGACTAAGACGATGACGATGACGTCGTGAAGAAAAGTTATTCCTCCCCCTACCCGTGGCTTGTTCTGATCAGCATGGGATTTTCCTTTCCCACATCCCCTGTGCTAGAGTGGTGCATTATGACCTAAAGTTTGCGAACCGCGCCATTATTCTAAATAAACTCAAGAACAATGTTGTTATTTGTTACAATTAGGAAAAGGCCAATCGGCTAGTTAAGTATGATTGGAGAAGGGTTGACAGGTTGGGAAAGCATAGAGAACATAAAGAATATGAAGCCCAGCCTGAGGAGCTGGGGGCGACAAAACTTTTCACCTGCTGATGACAACTGCAGCTAATTTAAAAGTTGTTTGTTACCTTAATCCACGACGCGTTTCGTCCTTCTGGGACTCATCAGGCGGATGGTGGCCACTAAAAATCAGCTAACTACATGCAAACAAAACTCAAGAACTACTCAAGAACAATATTATTGTGGTAAACTTGCTCAAGACGGTCTAAGACTCTCCCTCATTGATGGGTCTGCCCTAATGTATGTATTTCCTTCATCCCCAGTCTATGATCCCGACCAAGGCGAAACCTGCGACGTCCGGTGCTAAACCGTCAGACTCCAAACCAAGGTCGAGGTCGAGCCCGAAGACGCCCTTGAATACGAAGCCCGCGACGAGATCTCAGTCGGCAGATGATACACACGTAAGTGGACATGCGCGCACAGTTGAGTACAATGATATTATTTAACAATTATGATTTAGGGACCCTGAAATTTGGCAAATGCCTTTTTTCATTAAATGCTAAATATGACTGTTTTATTATTAAGTAGGTAGCGAAATAAGGCAATAATGACGTTTTTATGCTAAATTAGATCAAAATTAGGAACTTTTCTTCTAAATTTCTGTAAGTTTTAGCTCTTAAATATGCAATTAATTTAACAATTGGCAATTGAAATCAAGATCAAGATTTCTGATTTAACGAACCAATAGTTGGCAACATGACATTATCGAACACGCCTAGCTAATTCAAATCAAGAACTTTATATGGCCTTAAAGGGGTATTTAACCGCTAAACTCAAAAAATATATTTTCTTTCAGGCTAACTAGTGATGAATTTAGCAACTAACAGAAAAATTATTGGGGCCACCATGACCTCCCAAAAAATTGTCAAACATGACATTTTTCGAGCTAGGTCCCATCGGCAAAAATCTCCCATTAGAAATAACATGGGGACGATCTTTATGCCCCGTGACCTTGGAGGATTTTGATCCAAAAAAATATTGGCCTTTATTGACGTACTCGACAGCCTTTTCTGTAAATTCTCTATATTTTGTTTTGTAATTTGGGCAAGTAGTTTTGGTCAAAATATGCTGATTACCTGGATGGGGTGTGATTTTGGAATGCATATTTTTGCGTGTTTGAGGGTATATTTGGGCAGAGTTTCAAGACACGATGTTATAAAGGGGCATTTTAGATTGGTACTATGCTCTCGTCTCTACGTGGACTAAAAAAGAAACAGGTTAAAGCAGATTTAAGAAATTTCCAAAAACACCAATTTTTGCTAATTTCTGGATCAAAAAAAATCAAAAATTCGTGTTAAATCACAGTTACAAGATATAATTTTTAAACGGTCATTTAAGTGTAGTATTGTGCTATAGATCACGTGGTAAAAAATAATTTTTGGGGTTTTTAGCCCCTTTAATATTTGTATATGTGTAATAATACGTGTTCATTTTGCTGAAGGGCAGTGATTGCTGTGCTAAGTTATGACTTATATGAACCTTGAGTTTATATACTGAAATTTAAGATTTTTTAAGAAATGAGAACTTTTTATTTGCTTTTTCTCAGGGTTCCTATTTATAGTAGGCTTATAGTAGGTTTATATACTGAGAACTTTTTATTTGCTTTTTCTCAGGGTTCCTATTTATAGTAGGCTAGATACACAGTCTTCAATACGTCCGCACAGGCGCGAGCGTACCAAATTGAAGCGTCAATCTGACCTATTCAAGATGGCGATTTGGCGTTTCAATTTATGCTTTACATTATGTTTTCAATGCGATTAAGTATTTTTCTGGATTGTTTGATATGGTTTTAACTTGTGCAGCTTGGGAATGCACAAACAGAAACAATAATAAATTTTTGCATTAAAGGGAATTTAGTAATCGTTTGGTGTCAATCAATGGCTAATTTGCTCACCTGTCAACCTGACAGCCATCTTGAAAAATATTTGAGATCCAAATCGCTACAACCTAATTTAACATGCAAACTGACCTACCTATTCAAGGTGGCCACTTATTTGAATTTCACGCCAGAAATCCAGAATCCAGAAAAATACTTAATCGCATATTTATTACATAATGTAAAGCATTAAATTGAAACGCCAAATCGCCATCTTAAATAGGTCAAATGGACGCTTCAATTTGGTACGCTAGCGTCTGTACGGACGTATTTGAGATTGGGGTTCTAGCCTACTATAAATGTTAAAATATCAATGGGCTGTATCTTGAGTGGGTGGAATGAGCTTTCAGAAACCAGGTTTTGACGCGGAATGCAGGGGTTTATTCTGTAACGCTGCGAATTTCTTCAGACTCGACCCGTGTAGAAATATTTGGTTGCCAAATATTTGCTAAGTGGTTACCAACAGTTCACAAAGGCTTGTTTTTGATCGCCATGTGGTTACCAAGGGTCACCACAGAAATTTCAATTCAATATATGACAGCCAAGCGTTCACCAAAAGGCAGCTAACGAGTCACCAACTTTTCAATGCAGTATTTTTGACACAAAAACGACCTTTTGGCGACCATTTGGCTTCTTTTGGCGATCACTTGGCGATCACTTGGTGAACTAGTTGGTGACCTGTTGGTGACTACTTGGCAACCATCTGGCAACCAAATATTTCTACTAGGGGAGTGACCAATATGGTTGTAGTTTGCAACAGTGTGTGAAGTTAGAATGTGCACCTGTCTCTATCAGAGCATACTTGCAAAATATTGTTCGTGGTGTGGCCGCACGAGTGCTCACCGTGTTGCCAAGTTTTGTAATGTTATTCAAGTAAAGGTTGGCGACAATGTCATCTTGCACTCGCCGTGTGCATGCCAATATAAAACACCATTAGTTTTTATAAACTAACGGTAAATAGGCCACATAAGATCTTTTTAAATTCTACTCGACCACGTTTGTCAATATCCCCCAAAATGCTAGCAAGTCAAAATTAAGTGAATTGCTTTGACACCTGGCTAAATTAGAAAACCAAAACAATTTTTTTTTCTTCAAATTTTTGTGGTCGGGCACATGGCAAATATCGCCTCTTCAAAATCATTTCAAACTTCAATTCGCCCAAGCACACCATTCAACGTAAGTAGTTGTGTTTTTCTGACATCAATTTTCAACTGGTTTTCTAAAGGCTGACTGAGAGAAATAAGATATTTTTACAGTTGTCTTTCCTGTGATTTTTTTCGTTTGGGCGGTACAAATCAGTACAAAATACCGCCAAAGAAAGACAATTGTAAAAAAAACTTTTTTCTCTCAGTCATCCCCTAGAAAACCAGTTGAAAATTAATGTCACAAAAACACAACTACCTACGTTGAATGGTGTGCTTGGGCGAATTGAAGTTTGAAATGATTTTGAAGACGCGATATTTGCCATGTGCCCAATCAAAAAAAAAATGTTTTGATTTTCTAACAGGGCCAGGTTTCAAAGTTATTCACTATATTTTGACTAGATAGCATAAGCCTTGGCTTGCGTAGAAGGCAACTATTGAAGTGTTGAAACGTTCTCTGATAAAGCGACATGCTCACATCTTTATAACAACCTCACAAAGATTCAATTGTTTAAGGTGAAACAATGTTGAGTCGTGGTCCACAATGACGTGTGAAATATTCTGGATCTAGTGAACGAGCTTTTTACTAAATGAACATTGAACTAGGAAAATAAGTTGGCCCAAAATCATTCAACTTTCTTAAGAGGGCTGGATGTGGACGCGCAGAGCCTATAGTGCAGGGAAATCAATTTTTTGCTCTTCTTTAAATATTTGGTAATATTTGTTGATCATAGTCGTTTTTCATCAAGCCAGATTTGTGAGTCCTCAAAGTCTTTAAAATTTACCTTGCTAATAATTTAAAACTTTGGAGTAACAATTATTTTTTATCAACCTCTTTTATGAGCATGCCCTTTGCGCACCTATTTCCCAACATAAATATCAAATAAAAGTCTTCGTGTCTTAGTTTTGTATGAATGTTTTCAGACACCTTCTCTCACTGTCTCGATGAAGGAAGACCTTGAGATTGATGGTGACAATGTAGAATGGGATAAAGACTACAAGGTAAGTGGTTCAGGGATTGCTTTACGCCTCCTTTATAGTCACTATGATAAGGGTCAGTCTCACATCTGCGTGGCACGTTGGTCTTGTTGTTAGCCAGCCTGCTTCCAATTCAGAAGGTCCAGGGTTCGATTCCCGCCAAAGTCAGAAGTTCTGATTTGAACTTTATCACTTTTTCCATCAGTTCTTGGGTTAGGAATTAGTAAACTGTGACTTTAGAGCCATCCTAGCAACGAGGCACATAATACATTCAAAGTTGTTCTGAATCGGCCTTGTTGATTCTGGCTTTGATCTGAGGGTGTTCGCACTGTCCATACCACTGATTGCTATATTTCCTATTAAAAATATCGATCTTTGGTTGGTTATCGCTTACTCGTCGATTGCGTCGGGGCCTACAAGGTTGGCTTGGTTGCTTTGGTTTACTGTCCTTTACCGAATATCAGTTATATAACTGAGTGGGTAGACTCTAAATACAATTTATTTATTATTTATTATAAAGCTTCCGCAATTCATCACTAATGAAGTGACGTCACATTGCTAGGCTCGAGCATGCTTGGAGCTTCCCTGTCTGGGCCCGGGGTAGAATCTAGGCCTATAGCCCGGAGTATGGCTCTGCTGATCGTAAATGACGCGGAAAGCTGTTAAGTCAGTCTCGAAACATCAGTTAGTGAGTCAGGGAGATTATTACTCCTAGAAACTAGAGGCGAGCCCATTCGGTAGTCGAAGAGGACCCCTTCCCGTCCACTTGAAATCCTCCCTGACGATGAGAGAACCCCCTTTCCTCCCCCTGCCCGTCACTGGTTCTGACCAGCATGAGATTTCTCCTCCCTCATACACTCGGCTAGAGTGGCACATCATGACCTAAATCCCTGATTCTCTTCAACATTTTTAGTTTATTATGTATCTTTATTTGTTGAATAAAAAATTAATAAGACTGTTTACGCGCCCTTAACCCAAATAAAACAAAAACTCTTGTTGTGTGTCCTCAACAGCTGATGGTCGCACTGAGGGTGTGTGAGGGGAGCAGCAGGAGCCCCCAGTCTAGCACAGCTTCCTCTCCTTGCAACTCACCACCTCCTTCTACCTGTCACTCGTCACCCCCCAGTGTGATATGTGAAGAGTCCTATGCAACCAGCACCTGCCGATCAACTCAACCCGCTGACGATGTGAGTATAACAGAATAGAACTCTTGCTCGGTAGAACTTAGCCATAGATATTAAACACCTATAGTAGGCTAGATCCGCAGTCATTTGTCCGCTTCCATGACAATTGGGAAGAGATATTAAAATACAGTTTGCATGTTCAGGAAATGGGAGCGATTTGTAGCTCAAATAGTTCTCAAGATTGCCATCAGGTTGACAGGTGAGCATACTAGCCTTTAACATTATATGATTACTAAATTCCCTTATGCAATAACTTCTTATAGTTTCTGTTTGTTGAATCCCATGCTGCACATGCTAAAACCATATCAAACAAGCCAGTAAAATACTTTGCTGCATAAAAAAAGCATAAATTAAAACGCCAAATCGCCATCTTGAAATGGAGTGATTGACGCTTCAATTTGGTACGCTCGCGCCTGTGCGGAGGTAATGGAGACTGCTAATCTAGCCTATAAAGGTGTTTAATATCTCTGGGCTTAGCCCTTGAGTGACTGCAGAATACTTATTATAGAGTGAACAAAACTACAACTACTACTGCTCTAGATCGCTTTTAGATCTATTTCTATGCAATGATCCTTCTCTATGTTCGTCTATCAACGTTGTTCCTGGAGTCAGCGATCATCTTGCTATACTTGCATAAATTGAGAGAAAACAGAAAATTCACAAATTCATAAATTCAGACGTATTTTGCTACAGCAGGGCTAACTGGGAGAAACTTCCTAGACATCGTCTTCTACGACTTCCTGTTATATTTTAAGATATGAACATTAATTAAGCTTGGATACTATGGAAATCAGAATTTTGGCAGTGTGTGAATGTGTCTATTCCAAAAGTAACAATTAAACATAAAAGGCGGTCCCCATGGATAACTAATAATATTAATGAGATATTTATTCTTATACAAGCGAGAGATAAAGTTTACAAGAATGGAAGAAATCGCCGACGGATGCTCGCTGGGAAGAGTACAAAGTTATTCGTAGTCGTGTTAAAACTGTCGTGCGGAAGGCGCATAGTGAATACCTGTGGAATATTGGAAATGACAACAAACGCTTGTAGAAATACATTCGCAGCCGTAAGGGCAGTATGGCTCCAAAGAATTGCTTAGCAAATGGCCAGGAACTTAAAGATTCTAAGGACATTGCTTGAGCATACAATCAGTCTTTCACAAAGATTTTTACAAAAGCCGACAGTTCCAGCAATCATTTCAATCCCAATATTGCAAACATTCCGTTTCCGATCTCAAATTTGTTTTTTCTGTCGACAAAGTCTTGACTCTCTACTGCAGGTCTCTCGCTATGGTCTCCTTCCATCTCTTCCTTGGTCTCCCCCTTCTTCTTCCTCCTTCAATCCTTTTCTCATACATTCTCCTGGGCATCCTCTCTACCATCATTAGTTTCATATGCCCAAACCATCTCAGCCGTGTCCTTCCCATCCTGTCAGCTAACTTCTCTACCCCAAGCATCTTTCTGATGATCGTATTTCTAATTCTATCTCTCCTTGTCTTGCCCACTGTGCTCCTCAGGAATCTCATCTCCGCCACCTGTATTTGGCATTCTTCTCTATAACCCACAGTCCAGGTTTCTGCCGCATATGTGAGGATCGGTATGAAGTAGGTCTTGTACAGTGTCATCTTGCACTTGATAAGTATTTCCCTATCCCACACCAGGCCTTTAACACACTGGTAGAAGTTACTGGCCTTTTGTATTCTGTTGTTAATTTCTTTTTTCATCTTCCCGCTTGCCATTATTTCACTTCCTAGGTATCCAAAACTCTCCACCACTTCCAGGGTTTCTTCTCCAATCTTGATCTCTGCATGATAGTTCCTGACGTCTCCTTCTCCTGGCATAGTAACAACCTTGCTCTTGCTCACGCTTATCTTCATGCCGGCCTCTTCAATGTGCCTCTTCCAGAGGTCTGTGTATCTCTGGAGTACCTCCTCATACTCTGACCACGCCACGAAATCATCGGCAAACAGCATAACCTCTACCTCCTCCGTTTCCTCCATCTTTACCTTGTTGTGTATGTCATCCATCACTATTATAAATAGCAGTGGTGACAGCACACTTCCCTGCCTCAGCCCTTTTGTTATTTGGAACCACCCTGACATCCCAAACTGTGTTTTTACACAGCTTTCACATACTATGTACATACTTCTAACCCTGTCTATCAGTCCTTTGTCACCTCCTTTTCTTTCCAAGCTTTCCCACACTACCTTCATTGGCACACTATCATACGCCTTTTGGAACCTTTTTCCCCCCAACTTTTCTCCATAGCTTGTCGAAGTACAAATATCAGGTCTATGGTCGATCTTCCCCGTCGAAACCCATATTGTTCTTCATTCAGCACATGGTCCACCTTTACTCTCATCATTCTGTCTATTATCCTTTCATATATCTTTATTGTATGACATAGTAGAGTAATGCCTCTATAGTTGCCACACTTCTTTCTATCACCTTTCTTGTATATTGGTACAATAACTCCTTTCTCCAAATCTCTTGGCACCTTCTTTTCTTTCCATACCACTCTGATCACTCTGTATAGCCAATGCATAACAACTGGGTCCCCAGCTTTGATCATTTCCACCACCAGTTTGCCAACTCCTGCAGTCTTCCCATTCTTCATCCTTTGTAATGCCAGCTCCACTTTTTGCCAGGTCGGTCCATTCTCATCTGCTTCTTCCGTCACCCCTTCCAACTCTACATCTCTGTCTTCTGCTTCTGCTCCTGCATTCAGCAATTGATTGAAATACTCTTTCCCAGTTTCCTTGATCTCCTCTGCATCTGTAATGAGTCTCTCAGAGTCATCCGTTACGTACCTTTGTCCCCCTCTTTCCTTCCTCTTACTGTACACTTACCAATACATCTTCTTGTTTCCTTCTGCATCTTTCTCCAGTTTCTTAGCAAACTTTTTCCAATCTTCTGCTTTCTCTTCTTTAACCGTTCTTTGTGCTTCCCTCTTTGCGTTTTTGTAAGCTTCTCTCTTTTCATCTGTTCTGTCTTTCATGTACTCCCTCCATGTTCTATTTTTCAGATGTACTTTCTTCTTTACTTTGTTGTTCCACCAACTTGTTACCATCTTTTTACTAACCACACTTGTTGTTCCACACATCTCCTCTGTTGCCTGCACCAGTGCTCTCTTAAAACTTCCCCCATTCTTTCTCCACTCCTTGGATCTCTCCCTTTGGAACCTCCTTTCTAATCCTCTGTTGATATTCTTCACTGTCTGACGTCTCACTCAATTTCCATTCTTAAGTTTCCGTTCCGCATACTCTTTTTTCTTTCGTACACTTCCCTCTATTTGGATATCTGCTACTAGCAGCCTATGATCCACATCTTCTCCTACACTTGGGATGACCTTTTCATCCTTCAGACTCCTATGCTTGTCTGGGTATATGATTTTTGTCTATGCTGGGAATAATACTATCATAAAAGCTTTGGCAAAAACAACCTATGTCACACGTTTAAGCTTAAAAAACAACAAAGATATCACAAAAAAAAACAATGTCCATTGATTTTGATTTTGAATTTATTTTTCACATTTAAGGCGGTGCATTTAGATGGAGCACTACCTAAAATAAAACTCATACTTTTTCAAAATATTTTACAAAAACAACCAAAGTCCGAAGCTTTTTTGGCTTTTTTGTCTTTCTGGGAAAAACAATGACAAAACATCATAGCAGAAAAAAAACATCAAGATACCCAATTAAAACATTTTTATTTTATTTGAATACATTAATGGCGGATGGTTAGAAGTTTAATAAACTTGATCTGCAAATGTGTTTTTTGGACATTGGCTGTTTTAGTACTAAACGGCTCAATCGTTGTGCTCACTGTTAATCTAGATGTTTTATCCACATTCCAGGCTGTTACCGAGGGGATCGCGGAAGAGACCTCGACGTCCGCTGCCACCATTCAGATCATGGATCGGGCGGTAAGACCTCGCCCTGTTTATCCTCTATCCACTCATGATTGTACAATCTGAAGTCACTATTGTCGACCTTAGTAGCCTATTCCCAAATAGTTTGTTAATGCTTGTCGTGATTCTGTCGAAGGAAATATAATGATCTTCACCTATGAAATCCAGTACAGATCACACAAAAAAAATTATTTTATAATTTTTTTAAATTTTTAATCGAGGTTCGAAGTTTGTTATTTTCTTGTTTCCACCCAATTACATAAAAACTTATATTGGTTCTGTTAGTCATCTTTGATGGAGACTCTCGCTCCCTTTCTTGACGACCTCAACGACGCAGACAATGACAACACGAACGACGACAAAATACGATGACGACCACGACGTGAGATTACCCGCGGCTGTTTCTGACTAGCATGGGATTTTCTTCCCCATATCCTCTAGGCTAGAGTGACGCATTACGACCTAACAATTGACGCACCAAAATCCAAATAAACAAAAAACAAAATGACCCTTCCCGAATTTAATGGACAAAATATTTTACAATAATATCTAGGGTAAACGGACATACTCCCAAAAAACAACTCTGTACCTAAAACCATACCTTTGATACGACTATTATCTGCTCATCCGACATCTCAAACAATATCTTGCAACTAGATAAACAAACACTAAAATGGCTTCAGTGGTTCTATTCACGCCTAAGGCAGAAATTTTTTAAAGTCCATTAGTTCTTGACTTGGGTGTAAACGGTGACTTTGGAGCCGTCCTAGCAACGAGGCACATAATAAATTCTAAGGTTGTTCTGAATCGGCCTTGTTGATTCTGGCGCTGTCTGCGAGTGGATTCGTGGCCAGCTTCATTGATCGGTGCTTCCTATATTTAAACATGCCAGTCTCTAGTTGGCCATTGTTCACTCGTCGATGTCGTCGGCGCCTACAAGGTTGGCTAGGTAGGCTTTAAATTTATTTTCCCCCACTGAAAGAAAATCAGTTCTGTGATTGAGTAGGTAGACTCTAAATATATCTTATCTGTTTCAGAATGAAATCAGCGAATCTCTTAAATACTCGAACTACCTCCTCGATTCACCCGAATATCAGAACAAACCAGGTATGTTGTACCCCCGTCTGAGCCCGGGGTAGAATTTGGCCCAGAGCATGGCTCTGCTAATCGTAAAAGGCGATTCAAGAGAAAAGGTCCACCTCGCAAACATCAGCTAGTAAGCGGAGAGTATATTACTCCCCGAACCTAGAGGCGAGCTCTGGCAATCGTCGTCGGGGACCTTGCCCCCTTCCCTTGACGACCCCCGGCGACGATGACAATGACACAACGAACGATGACAAAGACGATGACGACCGCGACGTGAGAAACCCCCCTTCCTCCCCTTACCCGTGGCTGGTTCTGACCAGCATGAGCTCCTCCTCCCCACCCCCCTTAGGCTAGAGTGGTGCATTATGACCTAACGGTTGACGCGTCCTTAATCCAAATAAACAAGATATGTTGTACCCTTTACATTGTTTCATC
>JAMZAV010006771.1:0-34878 GCA_024449915.1 Sweltsa coloradensis | reverse complement strand
TAGGATCAAATTTTTTGATGAGAGAAGGCCGGGCAAACCAATTAATTTCCCCTTCTTGCTGCTGGTTGGGCGACTATCAGTGTCACAACTAGCGCGCTCTAACGTGTAGGTAGCCTACAAGTGAGCAGGCTGAAGCCGGTAAAAGCTATTACTCTGAGAACACTAGTCACCCAACGCTAGTATATTGCAGTATATTGATCGAATCTAAACAAATGCTATCGATATTTAAAAAAATAAATTTTTATGTATTGTAGGTTTAAATCGCAATGGATCTAGCTGATTTTGTTAACAGTTCTCAGTTAAACTCGCACCGGATGTCTGTTTAAAATTTCAGCGCAATCTGTTCAGCGATTTGGCTGATTTTCGACGTACAGACACACAGACTCACAGAATGAGGGCCGTTTGAGTTGAATGGAGACACTCAGTCGTTTAACCCTTTAACCCGTTTAACCCTCGTTTAATTAGGATATTCTAATCTCGAAATGATAAAAAATATAAAAACTTTAATAATGATCGAATTATACAGATATGTTTGACTAAAAATGATGGTAAAACAATATTGTAATGTTACAAGAGGTATGGACCACTCTGTAAATACCCAAATTTAGTAGGGCCTACACTGCCATTGTGTAGGCCCGGGCGCACAGCTGATTTGACAGACATAGGGAAACACAAGTAGATGCAATTAAAATGGCGGCAGTTAAAATAGGCGAGCGAAGCCAACGTTTCCATTTGACTCTGCCGGAAAAATTGTCACTGAAATAGTCAAATGTGAAAAATATTTTTTCCCGGAAATGTAATATCATTGAAGTTAGTATTGATGTTTTTTGAAGCAAAATCTAAAATTACCAAAATATTCTGAAACAAATCTTGTTTTAGAAATGCGCTAAAATTAACATTTTAACTCCAAAATTTGGCCCAAATTCCTTGAAATTGTGCTAAAAAATATTGAGGAATATCAAAATTTTCAGGACAACATTTTAAGGTACATGAATTTTTTGCTGAAAGTATCTAATAAAGACCAATTCAATTCGTGACTTTGAGGGTAAGGGTACCAGTCAGTTTCCAAATATTATAAAAAATATTAAAAAGTATAAATTCATAAAACAAAATTAAAACGGCATGTTATATATAGGGTAAGCTGAACAGGTTGTGACATCTTAATCTACAAGGCTGTGACATATCGATCTACAAGGCTGTGAGTCTGCGAGAACAACAATATGTTCAATAATCATAATTATGCCCAGGAGCTTGAATAGTGTTTTCCCATTGTTGTAAGATCTATATAATAGGAAATGATTCTTTAAATCTCCTTATAGTTACAGTAACTAATTATGGAATCGTATTGGAATATACGGATGGAAAGCAATTGTTTGGTAGCCTCGTGCTATCTTTGGTGGACATTTACTGCCAATAACATACTTTTGGTTAGTGGTGTTTGCTAGAAATATCCTTTTGTGACTACTACTTAACGGATTTAAGTAAAGAACAGAAAGTATAATCATGTATTGTTCTAAAAATATGTGATGGGAATTGAGAAAAGGGACCTTCGGGACCAATTTTTCAAAACACCGGTTTATATGTCGATTTTGAAGGGTATTAATTTGAAAAAAAATTGGTACCAAAATGTTTCGTTTATCTTAAGAATTGGCAAAGATACAGTATTTTTACGGTATAACAAAATCCTGTCCTGGACACCTGTCTGGAATTGTATTGTTGAGAAATGAAATGACCTGGATTTGAAGCGCAACTGAATTGTCTACATACACTTCAAGGAAACCGGGAGTTAAGTTTTAACAGGTGAGTTCTCCCATCTTTCTTGCACCTACCCTTTAATGTGGATGCTTAGTTTAGCTTATTCGGATTTAGGGCGCGTCAACGGTTAGGTTGACAAAATGCGCCACTCTAGACTAGAATATATGGGGAGAAAAATCCCATGCCGGTCAAAACCAGTGATGGGTACTATAGGTTGGTGGGGGTTCCACGTAGTTGGAACCATTCATGGGTTAGTTAGGGGGTTCTCGCGTATTGGGAACAATTCATGGGTTGGTTAGGGGGGTTCTCACATATTGGGAACATTCATGGTTAGGTAAGGGGGGTTCTCACGTATTGGAACCATTAATGGGTTGGTTAGGGGGTTGGTAGATGCATCTACATGAATTAGATTTGACTTATTTAACGTAGGGCATTTATTATATATATTTTTATTTTTATTATTTTCTTCTGTGGATATGACCCTCATAACGAACAGAGAAGTGCGCGTAATGGGTAGTTTAGTTGCTTTCTGTGATAGATAGAGTAGATATTATTTGTATAGGTAGATTAGCTAGTGTAGCTATAGGGCCTCAGTGTTTAGGCGGGAGACGCACTTTGATGTCGTAGGCGTCGTCATGAGGGGAACGGCCAATGACGGCTTGTTTACCACGTGTCGGTGCCTGCTGAGTTTTCTCCAGTGAGGGGTGAAGTCGCAGAGTACGACGCTGGCTCTAATGGCGACAATCGAGCAAGATACGTCAAGCCCATACGGACCATGCAGAAGATAGGTTGGTTTTATCTTGCTGTCGACACGGTCGCAGTGACTTAAAACTTGGTTAGATAACGTAGGTGTAATGTGGTGATGTTTGTGTTTCAGATGTGTGTGGAACAGAGAAGTACCAAAGAAGTGCAAGGTTACCATCTACATGACCTACTTTGTTCCAATACGGACATATGCAGCAAAGACTTGGAATATGACAACGGTGGATGAGAGCCTTGTTCAGGCTGTAAATATGAATTATTTAATACAATCCAGAAATTAAAAAAGGCCGCTCCGACCGGGACTCGAACCACGGATCTCCCACATTCCAGGTGAGCGTCTTAACCCCTAGACCACCAAGACGGGTACATTATAATCTCTGAATTGTAGTTGCGTTATACATCTGAATGGATGGAACAGTACTGCAACGAAATCTGCTGCCCTTGAACTGACCACCAAACATTAATTATAATGTCATTACCTGAAGTTTTTGAGAGGCATTGTAGGTAAGACTAGATGGGACCGAATACGGAATGAGGATATTCGAGATGAAGTAGGCGTGAGGAATTTAATGGAGCGAATTGGAGAGAGAAGATTTAAGTGGTTCGGACATGTCAAAAGGATGGAAAGGGCGAGTTACCGAGAAGAATGATGGAATTGGCAATTCCAGGTAGGAGACCAAGGAGCAGATCATGGCAACAATGGCAGAATAGTGTGAGAAAAGATGTGGAACAGTGAGTGGGAGACTGAAATGTGGTGGAAGGAGAGGAGTGGTGGCAGGACGGAAGAAGATGGAGAGGACTGTCTTCAATGCCAACCCAACGCAAAGTTGGACGTGGCAACAGATAATGATGATAAAGTTACTGATTCTGTTAAAGAATAATGGTCTGACGCAGAATGCACATGTTTGTTCTTGAAGACTTGGAAGCTCTTTTGTTTGTTCTATCCAAATGTGTGATTGTTGGTATCAGAGCACAATTTTTTTTTTGACTCGTCAACACAGCTGTTCTATGGAATCGCCTTTGAAGCGGTGATAGTGCCACCTGTGGTTCCGGCCTTGTTGACGTATTGTAACGGGCAATAAGCCGGCAAAAAGCTTTAACGGAGGATCACATGGTCTCGACTTCATTATCATTAGATCGCAAGTTGCGTCGCTAGTCTTCGTTGCTGAGTTCATATGAGCTTCTGTGTTTTTCGTTTCACCGGTAGATAATACCCCCAAATGCAAAAATTTGTAAAAAAAACGGCAGCCAAGCTCTGCTGTGAATGTTGTGAGATATAGAATTTGAACCAATTTTTTCATTCTTCCTCCCTACTTTCGCATTGAAAAGAAGTTAGATCATTTCGCCTGTTGATGAGCGCCAAGCCAACCATTTTCGTGGTAAAAAAGTAAAAATGTTGAACTCAAAATCATAAAAAATTACTTGGTCATTGAATTTGGATCAAGTTATAACATGCTGAAAGTCATCAAATTATTTTTCACCATCATTGTATACCCTTAATTATCAATTGTTCACCATCATTTGATCACCCTTTTACTGGCTACCATACCATCATTGTTCACCCTTTACAATCTATATTCTATAGTTAACCCTTTACTATCTTCTTTATATTATTTGTTAAGCCTAATTTATCAGGGCCAATGCGTTGTCCAGGGACGATGCCGTTGCCCCACGATACGCTTTTATATGATTATGTCATGCCTTGAATTTCAGTCACAGTGGGTTGGGTAAGTAATATCATTTAACTTTAGAAAGATTTGACATGAACATCAAAGGTTATTCACAGCTGGCTCCAAAATTGACATCAAGGTTGGAAGTGCCTTTTATTGCTCCACCTTAACTGAACGTTTCAGGCTAAGCGACGTGTGTTCAGTTTTCACTGCAGAGTTATTCGCCATCCGTGAAGCTCTTAAATACATTCTACGCTGTTGTTGTGGAGAATACCTTTTGTGTTCAGATAGCTTCAGTTCAGTTCGCCCGAGCCTAGTTCGTCAGGGGGGAACATTTAGGTGTGAATGACTCATGGGGGATTCTTGTTTACAGATACATTGTCGGAAGGAAAGAATTTGCATCTGTAAGAGTCAAGACGGTACCATTGCAATTGTAAAATTTATCGTGGGAAGCCTGCCCAGGGTGAAATGCGTGGCCTTCTTCAGACTAGATGGAGTAAGAACAATTGTGAAGGGATGTCCGAGGGTTGTTTCAGAGGCCTCATTCCTTTGCATTCGCATTTACGACTGAGGTAAACTTCGGAAAAAAACTTCAGTCAGGTTTGACGGTCTCTACGGGGTTTGAAGACTTGCCGAACAAAGAAACCATGCGTTCGTGTCTCTTGTGGTATTCGATTGCAAACCAGCTGAATGAAGAAAGAATGTAACATTTAGTTTTTAGACATAGAATTGAGACAACATTGCAAAGGAAGCGAGAGTTTAAACTAACAAAGATCATTTTTAGTGATATTTGTTGGTCAATGTTTTACAACTTAATGTGAACGATTTGTGTGTTAAGTTCTTTTAAAAGTTTGTTTTCATATGTTAAAATGTCATATAATTTGTATTTAGAACTAACTCACGTGAATTTAACGGCTAATATATTTAAGTGAATATTTATTAACCATGGACATATTTGGCTGTATTTCGAGCCGGTGTAAATGTGACACCAGCTTGGTAAGGTGATTCACCACAGTATACGTATCCTCCAAGGCAGCCAATCAGAACGCGCCTCGCCGCAACAGGAAATTAAAAACCGCCGCCATCTTTATTCAAACGCGAGTGGAGGAAATTACAACTCTCATTATTTAGCTTTGTACTTAGCAACACCAAGTCTGCAACACTCGCTCGGACGCAGTCGGTTTACTTAGGTGAGAGAGGTTTCCCAACGTAATGAAACGTAATTAAGTTTTTTAAAAGAACAATAATACTGCAATGATTTGTGTAAAATGTAGTGTTGTTAAATCTTAAATTTTTCAATGAGTGCAAGGACAAGGTAGATATTGTGTGTTTCATCAATAAACATAAATAGGCCAATTAAAAATAATATATATAAAATAACTAAACCAATATTATAACATCTCTAGAAAATATACAAAATTGAGAAATTTAAATGTAAAATAGTGTAACAAAAAGTTTGAAATACACAGTAAAAAACAACAAGCAGTGATATAAAAGTAATTAATTCCGCAGTGAAGTTGATATTTGAAGTAAAGGTGTAGGGTCATGAATTTTCAACTTTAATACCCCTATCACCAAAATAACATTTTATCATCCTTGTTAAAGGTAAATGCTTAGAAAAGAACGTATGCTAATCATATGTCAAGTTCGGTTTTCATTGTGAGACGTGACACACGCACAGACGGACGGACAACACAGTGTGACGGTTATATGGCTGCTTCGCTCCCTAAGGAGTAGTTTGGACACGAATTTATGAAATAAACCAAAGCTGAAAAGCTACGAACATTCTTTACGAACATTTTAGTAAGATTAGAAACATCAATTAATAGAGAAATTCTTTTAAAATCTCTTGATACGAAGTTATTAATCGACAATTTAAACTGGGAAAATCATAAATTTTAGCAGATTAGTTAAATTTTCTTCATTTAAGGGTAAGGATCACCACCAATGTTAAATCCACGCAAAATAACCTTATTTCAGTAACATCTCTCAAACCGTAAGGAAAAGGGCTTCTGTGTCTCACGTAGTATCTTTAGAATTACACATTGTATGAAAATGATGTAATCAGTAGCGTTTTAAGTTACGGAATATAGTAACACACACATAACAAAAACTTGTAGAAATACAGCCAAACCTTACCCACTCAAAAAGGAATGAGATCTAAAAAAGGGCCAAGCTCATCTACCCTTCCACATAAACGTACAGTGTCCCATAACAGCATCCTCGAAAAGCTTGGCAAAATAGAATTTGCGATTATTAATTTAACGTAATAGTTTATCCAAGTTCTTTTTTTCTAATTAATTTAAACGTAATAACATGCAAATTCTATTTTGCCAAGCTTTTCGAGGATGCTGTTATGGGACACTGTACGTTTATGTGGAAGGGTAGATGAGCTTGGCCCTTTTTTTTAGATCTCATTCCTTTTGAGTGTGTAAGGTTTGGCTGTATTTCTACAAGTTTTTGTTATGTGTGTGATCTCATTACTTTTTCAAGTTCCATTACAAAATTATTTGCTAAAATATAATATTTTTATCAAGTTGATTTAAATTCTATGGTATTAGCAGTAACAATATAGGATGTAAAATATCTAGACCCGGATTCATGTACATCCTGGGTATAGGTGGTATAACCATGGTATAACGACGGTATAAGGACTGGACCCCAATTCTTGAGTTCGTGGGAGATGAGTTGAAAACGCAATTTGAAAACGAAGTCGTTTTCGTTTTCGAAGGAATTGGTATTCTTGAACGGTATCGTGGAAAACGTCATGGGTTGTGAGTTGAAAGCATTGATATTAAACCCCTGTTGAAAGAGTATCACGAAATCCAAACACTTTAAAAAGATTTGCGTATAGCAAAGAGCTCGAAAAAGTTCTATATTTATTCTAGATGGCAGTGCCTTCATAAACGCGGGCCAATCGAAAGACGAGTTGTATGAAATGATTTGATTGTTGCAATTATGTAAACAAACAGATGAGCAAGCTCATATCAGAACAGTTGTGTGGCATAGGGTTGGCTAGGCTTGTCAAACATGTAATGTAAGTATGAATTTTACTAGTCCTATAGCCAAATGGAACTGTAGACCTACACTTTTGCATTATAAATAATTTTCCACATCTGGGCCTAGGCCAGGGACGGTTTCTGATTTGTTTTATGAGAGTATAATGACACCTTTTCTCGTTCCACACAAAGAGAAAAATTTTAAATGTCCGCTATTTGTTTACGTATCGCACTTTCCCGCCTAACTCTGCTTATACCGTCAACAAGTGTCAAGTAACTATGGTTACTTGTTGATTGTATGCCAAGTGTTTAAGGCTTATTTTAAAACCTTTATTTGGAAGCCTTCCAACAAACTTTTTCAACTTTTTTTTCAAAAGAGACTATATTTCTATAACCTTAATGTCCATGTAAAATATGAACATTGTAGTCCCACCCGTCTGGTCAGAATCGCGGGCCGACGTATTAGATGTTAGCAGTAGTAGGCAGTAGTAGGCAGTAGTAGTCAGTAGCTAACATCCTTAAAGTGATTTTGAGCATGTTTCAAGCCATTTTTTCCCCAAAGAAGGAATAATCGTACCCCAATAAAATTGGCATGTGTTGTCAGGTACCTAAATCCCCTCGATTGTGATAGTTTTCAAGTTCACATCACGTTACATGACGGCTGGGTAACACCTCGAAATCACCCCAACTCTGCTTGGTGTATAAGGTGCTTGAGTGTGTAGCGCACCGCGGCTTGGCTGCGGCGCCCTAACGGGCACCTTGATTTAACCACAATATTATTAAAGGTTTTATACTTGATATAGTTCTAACTGAACTACTTGTTTTTGTGAAATACTAAACCTGCTACTGCTTATTTTTACTAAAATAAGGTTATGTCGCTTGGTTTTAATATTGGCGGTAGTCCTTCCCCTTAAATAAATAAGCAAGAAAGTAAATTATGAAGAAATGCCCCTGGAAAATATTCCTCCTGTAAAGTTGCAAAGCGATCTAAATATAGAACCTTCCAAGTTGAGTTTCAGACTTGATGTAATTTAAACAGACAGAACCAATATCCCTCGTACAACTCTGAAGAACATGTCAACAAGGTATTGGGAGTGTTTTCAGAATAGTTCACGAGATATTTATAGACGGGGGTTGAATGAGGTAACGGGCGCTATTAGGGGTGGAAAGTTTGTTTAAGAGTGTCTCAGAGATAAGGGGAAGTCTGTAATGTTTGGGGGAAGGGGATGTCGAAGGTAAGTCTAGGAATTAAAAGGAGTCGCTGATCATTATCAAATATATGTGTGAATGTTAATATAGTACCTTTTTATTGATATCCAAAATTGGTTTTAAAATAATAAGCATAAAGAAGTCATAAAGACCAAAAACTAAAAATTGAAATGAAAAACATGTATTTTAATTAAATCTTACGGTTAACAAAATCCACATGTGCGTTCGAATTGATTTAAACGTTGAGATACAGGTTTAAAATGTATAGAAAAAAGTTTACACTTGGGATAAATTCCCGTGGTTTAACAAAAATAATTGACCAAATTACAAAGATTTCGAAAATTTGTTATTCAAAAGCGATGAATTATTTGAGAAATAAGCGTTCTACATCACATAGATTGATTTTTTATTAGCGATCGTGTGAAATATGACATCGATCTTATCTTAAAATCGGGCCTTCAAATTCCAACTCGCATCCTTCTTGGCCCGTGATTAGGGGAGTTTTACTCCTGAAACTAATGACGAGCTCTGGGTCTCGTCGGGGAACTTTCCCCTTCCCTTTGACTACCTCCCCGACGGCGCCGACAATGACAACACTGGACGGATGATGGGACAGACGGAGACGACCACGACGTGGGGGAACCTCTGCCCCCCCCATACGCTTGTGGCTGGTTCTGACCAGCACAGGCCTATCCACCCCTTGTCCCCCCGCGTCATCCCTTACGTCCCTCCCTTCCGTCTCGATTAGCCAAGTTGCATAAATATGAGACGTTAAGCAATATCCAATCAATCAATCAATCAATCTTAAAATCAACAGAAAGCTGAGCGCTTATACTCGTCTCAGTGTCAGCCTCAGTAAGTCCTTACAATGTTTAACGCCCTTATAAAATCTCTCTTGATCCAGCTAATATCCCAAACAGTCTGGATCACTTTTAGTGACTCCCCCAGAATTTGAATTTTTGGGACGATATTAACAAGGGAGAGTGCATTTCGATATCAGAGCACATTTTTACACTTCAAATATTTTTCCACTATGTGAGGTTGTGGAATTTCTATTTGGTGGCACATTTACGGTCATAGCTAACATAAAAGAGCAATGATTACATTGTATTAACATTTTGGTGCAAACCATAACCTGGTAGGACAAACGATAGAGCTTACAAGTGATCCTAAATCTCAGAAGTGGCGTGTCCAGGAATTTATAAAGGGGGGTTCAACCAATTAATTCATAGATGCACCGAAGCTGCGGGGGGCCGGGGGCTTGTCCCCCCGAAAAAATTCACCTTTTAGGTCATTTTGGTGAAAATCTGTGCGTTTTAAACCACCACCAACTTTGTATCAACTAAAATCCTGTTTCAATCTAAAAGTTTTCTCTTTCAAGGTAATTAAAGTGAAAATTTCTACGTTTTAAGTATCACAATAACCAAGTTTGTATCTACTAAAATCCTCTTTCCGTCAGATGGTAATTTGCCTTTAGTATTGCGATAAAACAGTTATTCAATAATCTCCATTGAAACGTTAAGTTCACTTTCACACTTTTTGGGGGGCAAAGGGGGGGTTGTACCCCATCCCCCCCTTGGCCCCTTGGATACGCCACTGAATCTCTGCGTTCTGCGTAAAATGCTGGTTTTCTCGAGCTCGGCCAACAGTCTTTGCATCAATATTTAATAGTTATCTTCCTCTAGCTGTATAAGCTGCAATAACACTTTAAACTCGATTCACTTTCAGCTAAGACGAAAGTTAACTTTTATACATTTATATATGTGTGTACAAAGAGATATGTCTTCAATGAAGCAGACAGAGATGCTGGTGGACGGTCTGAGAGACCCCCTCCCCCCCCCCAACCCCCCCCCCACACTTCTTCTAGTCTTTTGAGGGTAGATTGGTTCGTGCAAAACAAACATCTTCGCTCCATCTCTCAGCCCAGGGGATTCAATAAAGATGATGCAACCGCGGACATTTACTTTATACACACAAGATAAACACTTAGAGGCTGACTCAACAAGACGCGTTTCATAACTCTTTAAATCAGTTTCTTACACGAGTGTATTTATCTTTATTTATCTTCTTTCTTCTTTAATCGAACTTTGTCTTGAATAACTTGTTTTTATTTAATTTTGATCTCATTTCATTTGATTCTTTACATTTCACATTTTTCATAAACAATTTTTTTTAAGTTCTATAATGTAACGACAATACATAAGTCAAATAGTTACCGTCTCGGTGGTCTAGTTGGCTAAGGCGTCCACCCGGAGAGTGGGAGACTCGGGTTCGAACCCCGATAGGGATGGATTTTTTAATTTCTGGATTGTATTAAATATTAATTAAACTAAAGTTTACTATTGTTATAGGCCTAATATTATTATTTCGATTTTTATTTCATTTACGGGTAATCATTTTGTGTGTACTTAGGCCCGATGTTATTTAAGGTTTGTTAATTGCCCTGTATTGTAAATCGTTTATTTTTTACTGATTTGGATAAACTCACTAGCACACCTATACTTGTTACTTGTTTTTATACCTTTCTATCTAAAAAAGATAACGTTTCTTAAATCTTTGTATTAATTAAGAAAACTCGTATAAATATTTATAAATATTTGATATAGGTCGTCGAGTTTTTTATTTTGTTAACATATACTACATATTGATAATTACATAAATTACAATCTAAAAAATTACTAAATACCATTAGCAAGGTAAAGAAAGATTTATCAAAAATATAAAAAATGGATTGAAAACAAAATGGCGGCACAAATTTGAGAAAACTTTCTCTTGAATGTTGAGTAGATCAAAACATCAATAATCAATATTACAAAACTTTGTTGCAATTAGTTCGCCTTGTTTTGGAGGATGACTTGTTCATATCAGTTTTGGACACTCATCGTTTGAAATGCGTGGCAATAGCGATTTGTGTATAGATGCAGCAAATCGCTAATTTTTTTACCTTATCCAAGGTTTTTCAGCCCGTTATTTATAATAATTTATATATTTACATATTTAAAATTTAAATATACAAATTGTGGTAAAGATGATATTTGGATGAGCGTAGCGAGCGAAGCGAGTGAAGCGAAGACTTCAATTTCACTGACCCCCCCAAAAAATTTAGCTCGGGTGTTTTTTTTTTTTTGTTTTTTTGTTTTTTTTTTGTTTTTTTGTTTGTATTTTTGTCTGTTTGTTCGCTCTCTACCGGGCAAACGGCACTATGCGATCTTGATGAAAATTTGACAGGACCTTCGAAATCTCTGAACTTAGACTTGCTAACGTTTTTGGGTACAATCGAAGAAATATTTCTCATGAATATCGTACTTTTAAAGATTTTTTTCGATTTTTAGTGCGATATTTTCGTCACATTTTGGCCGATTCTGACCAAACGGGTGGGGCTACAACGTTCATATTTCACATGGACATTAAGGTAATGGTGATGTAGTACATTTTGAAAGAAAAAATTGAAAAAGTTAGCCAGAATCTATAGAAATAAAGCTTTTAATATAAGTTTTTTGATTTTTTGTGCGATTTTTTTCGTGCCATTTGGGCCAATTCTGACCAAACGGGTGGGGCTACAACGTTCATATTATACACGGACATTAAGGTTATGGTGATGTAGAACCTTTTGAAAGAAAAAGTTGAAAAAGTTAGCCAGAATCCATAGAAATAAAGCTTTTAATATAAGTTTTTTACGGTAAATAATACCAATTGACAAGAAACAAAAGAAACTTGACAACATTCACCTACAATGCGTAGGCAGCAAAACAAAGCACTTGCAAAAGTAAAGTTATCCCACGCAAACTAAAACCTTTAAAAAGCTCATCCATCAACGCGGCGGGACTTTAGCGTTTTCCTAGTAATATTAATTAATTGGATGAGCGAAGCGAAGACTTCAATTTCACCGACCCCCAAAAAATTTAGCTCCAATGTTTTTTTGTTTTTTTGTTTGTTTGTTTTTTTTTTGTTTGTTTTTCTGTCTGTTTGTTCGCTCTCTACCGGGCAACGGCATATGCGATCTTGATGAAAATTTGAGGGACCTTTGTTTTCTCTGAACTTAGACTTGCTACGTTTTTTGGGTACAATCGAAGAAATATTTCTCATGAATATCGTACTTTTACGATTTTTTTTTCGATTTTAAGTGCGATATTTTCGTCATCATTTTTGGGTCGATTCTGACCAAACGGTTGGGTCTACAACGTTTATATTTCACCTGGACTTTAGGATTGTGGTGTTGTAGTGCCTATTGAAAGAAAAATCTGAAAGAGTTAGCTAGAACCCATAGAAATAAAGGTTTTAATATGAGTTTTTTCGATTTTTAGTTCGATATTTTCGACACATGTGGGCCGATTTGACCAAACGGGTGGTGCTACAACGTCCATATTTCACATGGACATTGGAATTATGGTGATGTAGTACTTTTAAAATAAAAAGTTGAGAAAGTTATCTAGAATCCATAGAAATAAAGGTTTTAATATGAGTTTTTCGATTTTTTGTGCGATATTTTCGTCCCATTTAGACCGATTGGTGACCAACGGGTGGGGCTACAACGTTCATATTTCACATGGACATTGAGGTTATGGTGATGTAGTACCTTCTGAAAGAAAAGTTGAAAAAGTTAGCTAGAATCTATAGAAATAAAGGTTTTAATATGAGTTTTTTTTTTAAGGCGATATTTTTCGTCACATTTAGGCCGATTTTGACCAAACGGGTGGGGCAACAACGTTCATATTTCACATGGACATTACGGTTATGGTGATATAGTACCTTTTGAAAGAAAAGTTGCAAAGTTGACAAAGTTATCCAGAATGCATAGAAATAAAGGTTGTAAAAAATGTTTTTTTGAGGTTTATAAAAACAACTAACAAGAAACAATAGAAACTTGACAACAGTCACCTACAATGCATTTACAAAGCACTTGCAAAAGGAAAAGTGGTCCCACGCAAACTAAAAACTTACAAAAAAGCTCATCCATCACGCGGCGGGACTTTAGCGTTTTCCTAGTTAAATGAAATTATATGAAAACTGAAAAACAAGTATTTTTTTTGGATGAGCGAAGTGAAGACCTCAATTTCACTGACTCCCAAAAAAATTAGCTCGGGTATTTTTTTGTTTTTTTCTTTCTGTTTTTTTCTCTCTACCGGGCAAACGGAACATGCGATCTTGATGAAAATTGGAGGGGACCTTCGAAAACTCTGAACTTTGACTAGCCACGTTTTTTGGGACAATTGTAGAAAATTATATTTTTCAGGGAAAATTTTTCAATTTTTGGGGCCCATTTTAGTGAGATTTTTTCCGTGACTATGGGCCGATTCTGACCAAACCGGGTTGGGGCACAAAGTTCATTAAAGTTATGGTGCTGTATACCCTTTGAAAAAAAGTTTAAAAGTTTGGGCCCGAACCAAGAAAAAAAGGTTTTTAAAAATGATTTTTTTTTTGGGTTAAAAGAAATTTTTCAAGTAAATATAGTAACTTTCAACAAAACACCTACAATGCGTTCATACAGCAATCTTTTTGACCAAAAGATATTTGACTTCTAAGGGCCACAGCAAAAAGGTAGTAATCTTTTTAAAAATTTTACTAAAATTTAATAAAAAAGTTTTTGCCCAAAGGAACTTGAAAAATAAAGAGATATACGCATACTTAAAAAAATAGAAAAACCATCCATCAAAGCGACTTTTAAAAAACGTTCGGGGAAGTGGGCCCAGTTTCTTTTTTCAACAAAAAGAGCTTCAAAGTGGGTTTGAATTAAAACTTTAAATGCTGTTTTACACCAAAAACGATAAGTCCCCCCTGCGGATGGATGAGCTTTTTTGGGAATTTTTTGTTTGCGTAGGGGTCACTTTTTTCCTTGGGGGGGGAAGTGGTTTTTTTTAATGAAATTTTAGGTGATTGTTTTCAAGTTTCTAAATTTTTAAATTTCTTTAAATTTTTATTATAAACCCCAAAAAACCCCATATTTAAAAACCCTTTTTTTAAATTTTTATGGATTCTGAAAAAAAATTCAATTTTTTCTTTAAAAGGGGTACACTACCATTACCTTTTGTCCATGTAAATATGAACGTTGTAGCCCCACCCGTTTGGTCAGAATCGGCCCAAATGTCACGAAAATATCGCACTAAAAATTGAAAATAATCGTTTAAGTACGATATTCATGAGAAATATTTCTTCGATTGTACCCAAAAAAAAACGTGGCAAGTCTAAGTTCAGAGAAAACGAAGGTCCCCTCCAATTTTACAAGATCGCATATGCCGTTTGCCCGGAATCGTGCGAACAAAACAGACAGAAAAGAAAAAACAAACAAACAAAACAAACAAACAAACAAAAAACACACCGAGCCAAATTTTTGAAAGTCAATGAAATTGAAGTCTTCGCTTCGCTCATCCAAACACACCATCTCTACGTGAGTTTGTCGGCCCTCGTCTCTGGTATCGACGAGAGTATCTCACGACGAGAGTATCTCACGACGAGAGTATCTCCAATAGCCCAGCACTCGCTCACACTCAAAGTAGCTAGATGGGATGTAGTAAATAACTAGGATTCTATTGAATAGTCCAACATGGAGACGACTAAAGAATAAATCTCAGATAAGATGGAATCTGGATCCGAAGTCTTTTTGCGAGTCTCCTTTGCATCGTAACCGAGTTTCAGACAAGTCTAAGTGACCCGGATGTGGGGGGGGGATGTGGGGGGGGAGGAGCTTGCACCCTCATACATCCTCCTACACTTAAGGGCAATCCCTAGACCCCAAAATGATTTCTAAAGAATGCAGTAAAGACGTCTGAAAAGTAATTACACTGTAAGAGGGCCTTAATAAAAGAGCGGATTATTTTTTTGAAATTTTTTTGACGGGACATAACCTCAGAATAAACAATTATATTCAAATAACTGGAATCAGTTATTCAAGTTCAAAATTGAATTTTGAGCAGCGGTTTTTTGCAAATTGTTTCTACACTCCTTTATCTACAGCCTAAATATAAGGATTATCAGTTTTATATGGTTTTTTGCGTTGCACTTGTTTTTTCGCCTGCCGGTATAATTTCAAATTTTGTACCGTTTAACGGAAAAAATCGTGCAACGCATGGTGCACTACATCCAGGTTATGACTATTCATGCTGTCGAAATTGTTATTCTGTTTGGTGAAAATATTTTATTAAGAAAAAAATTGTTATATTATTCGCATTTTTTTAATACAGTGTTATTATTACCGATGAAAAAAGAAGTAAATTTAATTTTAAAACTTGCCCAGGGTGCAATGCAATGCCCCTTTTCAGGTATCTAACTAGGTATATTGGAGTTTACGAGAATTGTAAAGGGATGTCCGTGTACTGTTTAAGAAGACTCAATCCTTTGCATTAACGACTGAGGAAAACTTCGGAAAAACCTTCAGTCAGGATTGCCGTCCTCGACGAGATTCGAACCCGGGTTCCTCCCGAATCAAAGTCGCGCGATTAACGCTCGAGCCAACACTGTCGTTCATGAGAAGTAGAACATACTATTATGGTACGACATGAAATATTGTTACATTTAGTGGGTTCTCTTAGCATGATATTGTGGGTCCCGTGTGCAATTTTGTGATAGAGTATTGAGAGTGGTATCATTTTTTTTCCTTGTGAAGTACTGATTCAGAAAGTGATGGTGGGGATCTGGACCCGCGACTGGAAGGGTGAGGGTGGGGGTTAAAATGTCGAAATTTTGTAAATAAAATCAAATATTTTTCTCATTTTTTCGACAATTTTTAATTTTTTTTAAATTATTTTTTAGCTTTTAAAACCCACTTATTTTAACTTATATATTTCAAAAAATCATTAAATTGACCACCATATTGGTTCAAAATGGCGGAAATAGTTTATTTCTTAAAATTCCCCCACATAGTCGTGGGGGGATTTTCAGATTAAAGGCATTTTAAACGCCCTCAATATGGATAAGAGAACTGTTTAATTTGGTCATGGTTATCACTCAAGTACCAATATCCTTTGATTTGCTTTTAAAACCAGTGTCCTATCGATTTTCTTTCAAAATAAAACATGAATTTTATGTTGCCATTCCCAAATATTTTAGTGTTTTTTTTTTTACTGCAGAGTACAAATTTATGACATGGCTTTTATGATAAAGTAAAATTAATGAACTTTTAATAAAATTTAAGTTCAATATTTTTTTCAAATATTTTCAATACATTTTGATTTAGCACAAAACATCGTACTATATTCAACATTCTTCAAACCCGCAAGGGATGTCACACATTACTGGCTCATACATTTATCATCATCTTATATCCCATCCCAAGTCTTTTTACTAATGGTATACGAGGGTTTGCAACATGCGATTGCTCCCAAAATCATGCTTGATAATGATCTCTTCTGTTAGCTGGGCGTAGTGCAGCTTGAGTCGGTGGCATATTTGGGGCCTTATACTTGCTTTTTCGTAAAAAAAAAAAAAAAAAAACCAACATAAACACCAAAAGTTTCTAACGCAGAGTATTTATTTTGGGCACTCGCAAGTACACAGAGCATATGTATTCTTCAAGGACTCCGATACGTTTTCTTCTCCAATAATTGTTTGTTTTTTCCACCTAGTGATGCAAGGGCTTCCAGGACATTGTCATCAGCATCTACAAACCTGTTCCAGAAACTGGTCTTAAGAGTTACCAAAAATGAACCAGTTATGTCAGCCCCAGAAAGAAATGCATTCCGAGTAAAGCAACAACTCTTTTTTTGTCCCAATGCTTCAGAAATTTTTGTATTGAAATTCGACGGGGTTTTCAAGCTCTGTTAAAACCAGATAAGAATGTTTCTGGATTTGGGTGAATATCGATGTGTTTAGCCAACACCTAAACGTCATGTCAGGAGTGAAGATAGTCAAGGACTGAGTCTCTCTTTTCGGTTGCATGAAGTGCCTGACCTTGGTCCTAGCGCACTATCAGAAATTTGTTCGTGAACGTATCATTGATGACTGTTAATTTGTGGGATACAGTTCCACAAAACAAGTTGAGACTGTGAAGACTATGACAAAGAAAGTAAAAGAAAAAACACTACAGTGTGTTGTTTACTTAAAAGAAGACAGGAAGCTTTTCAATCGTCCTTGTTGTTCTATGTCATTCTCTGCCAAAAATAAATCTAAAAAAATAAATTGGTAAATACAAGCTATCTGTTGATCCATGCAGTATGTTTTGGAAATGTGATGACCATGACCACGTTCGGGTCAAAAGGAAGCTAACACATCATTTGGAAGAACCACGCATCCAAATAACTGCAAGCTGACGGTACAGAATCTCCAAATCCAATGATAATCCCACTCTGAAATATCATTGGGATTGTGGGATGGAATGGCAGAAATACACGCATTAAAGCTTGCAAAGGACACAGGACATTTCAGATTTAGCAGACCCGTTTTGTAAAAAAATCTTTTCCAAGTAGGGGGTTTTTTCCTCAGTGGTCCATGTTGTATTTGATACGTATGTTGGAAATCACTAAAAAAAATCACAAGAAACAACAGCAGCGGGGAAAGCCCCCCATTCAATACAAAATAGAACCCTCACACCAATAATAAAATCGGTCCCTCTAAACAAACTTTATGACCCATTTCAAAAATAAAGATTCGATTACAGAATTGTTGAGTAAAAGTATATTAAAATGGCTACAACTTGAATGAAAATGTGTTTTTTTTCTTACCCCCAAACATTGCAAAAGCCACTAAACTTCATGTCGACAAAAGCTTTTAAATCAGAGGCCGACACGAAAAATCATTCTCCATTCCCATGCACTTCATGCCCAAACCCAAAGAGAGACTCAGTCCTTGACTATCTTCACTCCTGACACTGACGTTTCTAGTGTTGGCTAAACACATCGATATTCCAACTCCAGAAAAATTCTTATCTGGTTTTAACAGAGCTTTTAACCACGTCGAATTTTCAATACAAAAAATTTTCTGACGCATTGGGACAAAAACGAGTTGTTGCTTTACTCGGAATGCATTCCCCTTTCTGGAGCTGACATTACTGGTTCATTTTCTGGTAAAACTAAGACCAGTTTCTGGAACAGGTTTGTAGATGCTGATGACAATGTCCTGGAAGCCCTTGCATCACTAGGTGGAACACAAACAATTTTTTGGAGAAGAAACGTATCGGGGTCCCCTTGAAGAATACATATGCACTGTGTACTTTCGAGTGCCCAAAATAAATACTCTAACGTGAGAAACGATGGTATTTTATGTTGGTTGTTTGTTTTTTTTTTACGAAAAGCAAGTATAAAGGCATAAGTAAGCCACGGACTCAAGCTGCACTACCCCAGCTATCAGAAGAAACTCATTATCAAGCATTGATTTGGTAGTTGATTTGGCCATGTTGCAAACCCTCGTATACCATTAGTAAAAAGACTTTGGATGGACTATAGATGATGATAAATCGTATGAGCCAGTAATGTGTGACATCCCTTGCGGGCCTGAAGAACTGTTGAATTTTAAATACGATGTTCTTTGTGCTAAATCAAAATGTATTGAAATATATTGAAAAAATATATTGAACTTTAAAATTTTTTTAAATGTCATTAATTTTACTTTATCATAATTCCCCTATCATACATTTGTTCTCTGCAGTAAAAAAATCACTAAATATTGGCAATGGCAACATAAAATTCATGTATAATTTTGAATGAAATCGATAGGACACTGGTCCCACAAGTCAAAACAATGTCGATATTGGGACTTTTAGTGATAACCATGACCATTAAACAGTTCTCTTATCCATTTGAGACGTTAAATACCTTTATTTTGATATCCCACCCGACTATGTGCGGAAAAATTTTAAAAAATAAAATTTTTTCCGCCATTTTGAATCCAATATGGCGGTCAATTTAATGATTTATTGAAATATATAAGTTAAAATTTTGTGTTTAAAAGCTAAAAATAATTTTAAACAATTTAGAATTTCAAAAAATTAGAAAAAATTAGATTATATTTACAAAATTTCGACATTTTAACCCCCCACCCCCCACCCCTTCCAGTCGCGGGTCCCAGATCCCCACCATCACTTTTTCTGAATCAGTACTTCACAAGGAAAAAATGATACCACTCTCAATACTCTATCACAAAATTGCACACGGGATTATTTTTCAAAACCCACTAATTATTAGTTAAACAAAAAAACTACATTTATAAAACGTAAATTTAATTTCATATTAAAATAATTTTTTTTTTAACGTACTATTTTGTCCCAAAGGGGGGAAAAAACTAGGAGAACATGTATTTTAATTTTTAAAAAATGTTTTGGAAAATTACACTGCTCTTATTCTATAAAATAATATTTGATTTATTATCATAACTTTTTTCATTGGGCAAATGGTTCATATCCATCATGTTTATAATTTATTCTCTTTTTTGGATTGTTATTATTTTTTCACTGTTCAAACTTCAGTTTGAAAATCACTTTCTTTTGAAGAAAGGTCAAACTATCACATATAAAATATTGAACAAGAGTAACATCCAAAAAGACATTTAAAAAGTCAACTTGTTTTGCTGTGCAGGGGAAAAAGGAAGTTAGCTCAAATATCTCGCAGGCCGTGTATTTACATCTTCCCCGCCAACCTGGAGCTTAAACGTTCCCTCGTATCATTGATTTTCTAGAAGGGGGTGTGAATGAAGACATCACTTGTCAAAACATCATGTTTGCCATTTTTTAAACGCCCCTTCACGCGCCTTTGATGTTTCAATCTTGTCGAGTGCTTTGCCTAGAATATGAATGCCTAAGTGCTTTTGGGTTTCAATTTCCCCTGCCTCGCCGACTCGCTATAGACACAGGAAAATTACGCCGTGTTCTGCCCGACTTGACTAGTAGAAGCAATTATGAGTAAATAATTTGCGGGTATGTCGCCTTTCTGACCCTGCGAAGTACAGGTCCACAGGCGGCAGCCAACATTCGTGCAAACACACTTCACTAATGACAAGGAAACACAGAATTATTTCAGATTGTTGTTGTTTAACAACTCTATTTATTCATTTATGTATTTATCTAGTCAGCAGTTAAACCGAGGTCGTTTAACCGGTTCCCACTCGAACACAGAAGCTAAGCAATCTCGGGCGTGGTCAGAGGTTAAGTGGGTGACCGCTCTGCCCTGAAACTCACATATACCGCTGGTTAGAGCAGATGGAGGGTTCGAGAGCTAGTGTAACGGCTTCGTTCTCCTTGACGTCTGCTCGGCAGTCCGGGTTAGTGGAGGAACCTATATGACTGTCAAGGTTACACCGTCCTTTCGGATGGGACGTAAAGCCGTTGGTCCCCTTGGTACTTTTCGAAAGGAGTAGGCTACGTGCCGGTACCGGGTTTCCCCTCTTCCCTTCTATTCATACTTCATCCTCATCTATCACCACTCATCGTCTCGATTAGCCTAAGTGCATTAATATGAGACGTTGAGCAATATTCAATCAATTAATTAACGTCTTTCCCATTCAGTTATAACAAGTTAGTAGCAAAAGAGAACAGTTAGTTAAATATAGTACCTGAATGCATATACACAAGTAATTAAGTGTAGTTAAGTTTCAACTATACCTATTTGAAACTTTTTTGGGGGAATATATTCCTGCTTCCAGTTGTCATACGATCGATATGCAATTTTACATTGTACAGAAAGGATATCCTATGGTAAAAGTTTACTAAACATTGTTAAGCATTACACACAAATAAATTCCGAAATTTTTTAATTTTGATGATTTTACAAAAATTCCAAATCTTAAAAACACATTCCATTTATTCAGTTTATTGTGATTGTTTAAAAAAAACTGTGCCACTTTAGAAAACTGTATAAACATGACCAGAAGCTATGTGCAAAGTCTGATAACAATATGATAAAAACTAGGTTCAGGAAGAGTTCCAGAAAAAATAGCTACTATTGCAGACTCTTGCAAAATTCAGATCGCAGAAATAATAATATTGTATAACAAAAATTGCTCAAAAAGAGAAGGCCGATATAAAATTTAGATAGAATAAATTAAATAAAATGAATGACATAAATTTGTGAAAAGAAAAGAAAAAAGAAAAAGAAAGACAAATAAAATAGAAAGCGAAGAAAAATTATTAGACGATCCCACTCAAACGAATATTTATGAGATGTGTTAAAAAATCAGAAACACATAATAATAATAATTATTATTATTAACTATTATTTAGTACTTCAGTGGTCAATGTCCGGTGATAACATCCTTCCAAAGTTTAAAAATATTGGGTGAAAATTGGAGTTTTAAATGGGAACCGAACGATGTGAGCCATTTTTTACAGAATATTGTAACGTCTTAAATAAACTTGGCCCAACTAAAAATAAATTTGATTAACTTATTTCGAACTACTTCAGTTAATTCCTAATGTTTCTTCAATATCCAGTTAAGAATCTGATCTTTAACATAAATCATATTTAATACGATAGTTTGTAAAAGTTCAAAAGGTTACGTGAGTTGCGATATTGTTATAGGATCACATATCAGATTGTTCTCCCTTACTCGTCGACTGCTACCGACAGGTTCACAACCCAGAGGGTGAACCAGTAAGTAAGTTGCACACGACTACTGGAGGCGTTCACCCAACAACATCACCGGCATAGGGTGGGGTTTTATATTCTAAACAAGGTTGATGTTTGGAATTGGAAAGGAGATTGAATCTGGTCGCTTGTCGGCATCGTGGGTGTAGAGTAGGGGGGGCGGTTAGGACCAACTTGTAGCTGTTCAATCACGTAATCACCTACCAGATTATCGGGGAACCTCTTTACGTTCGCAATATATATTTAACATACACCCACAATTAAGCAATGTTCTGGCTTTGGGTTTTTCTTGTATCATAAACTAATAAAATATTGTTTTGTATGTAATATTTTTTATGTTCAACTTGATATGTTTGTAAATAGAGTAAGAAATAAAATTACTATGTACAATTGTATTATAATAATTAATAATATTTTGTAAATTAAAAGAAAGAAAGAAATAATAAAATACCAAGTTACTCAGAAGAAAGGCATTAAAAAAAATTTAAATTAGAATAAATTAAAATTATTGCACTATTGATCGGTGTTTTTTTGTCTCTATTTTTTAATTTAACGATTAAAACAATATTTTGCCCTATAAAATTACTCGTTTTAAATATTAAATCACTTTATTTAGTGTTAACCATTATGGCTTATTAAGTTCACATTCAACAAACTTACTTAGCCTCCGGCATGCGGGTGAACTGAGCCCTTTAGTTATAGTATGGAGTTAGTGTACAACGGCTACAAGGAACTACCAACAGTTCACTATTACAATAACCAAATTAATTAAAACAAAGAAAAATAATTCCACAGTTTCTTCAGAATGTAAAGAATTTAAACAATGTCAATTTATAAAAATTAAGAGTTTTAGTCAAGGGATCTACCCAATTATTTCAAATTTGAAACTCAACAACATTTTACTGTTTGGTAGTTTCCATAGTCGTGACTTTTAATGAGTATAAACCAGTTATACCAGTGGTTTAGCAGCTGTCGCTTATCCGGTTCCCATTTAAGCACCAAAGTTAAGCGACCTTCGGGCGTGGTCTGAGGGTAGAGTGGGTGAACGCTCTGTCCTGAAACACACGTATACCGCTGGCTTCAGCAGATGGAGGGTTGAAGAGCTAGTGTAACGGCTTCGTTCTCCTCGACGTCTGCTCCGCAGTCCGGGTTAGTGGAGGAACCTATATGACTCTCAAAGTTACACCGTCCTCTTGGATGGGACGTTTAGCCGTTAGTCCCATTGGTACTTTTCGCAAAGAGTAGGCTACGGTAGTGGGTTTTCCCGTCTCTCTTCTGTATAAAATTTACACTATTGGATTACATTATTTGTTGCAAATTGAGACTAAATAAACCATATTTTTATTTGTTGATGTCATAGACAACCTGTGACTCGTCCTTTATTTTAATTAAATCGTTTCATTGTTGTAATAGAGTCTAGATAGAAGCCCATTGACTCGCCCAATCATTGCGAACAAACTTTTGTCCGGATTGTCGTCTCGTCGAGTGATATCAACTCGTCAACCTCCCGACTGAGGGCGACGCTCGTGTCACGCGTGGCTGCTCTTGACAAGCCAGCCAGTCGTGTGTGAGACCTCTCCCGTCCAAACAAAACACGGCCTCTTTGACCGCATTAAATGCACCCACCGCCTCCTCGACGCTGCGAGGTGAAACACGGCTGTATTGATCGTCGCCTCGGCACCCAGATGCGAGCACATGCTACCTTCAGGGACTGGACGATACTTACACAGACAAGACACTAATACAGGCGAGGAAGGATTAAGAGAGTTTGATGGTGTCGCACTTCGGGTCGGTTGTTCGTTACACAACCCCCTCCCTGCCCCGCTACTCCTCGGAGCAACTGGTGGGTGTAAAAGATGGCCGCGCACGTTGACTCTTCGTTCACGCGTGTCTACCCCCCTTTTCCCACCCCTTCCTCACCCCTCTCCTCCCCAGGGCCTGCAGCTCCTTATTCAATTCAAGACGGCACAAGACGGTTTAATTTTCTTGCAAACAAACTTTCTTATTATACATAAAAGGAGGTTAAAGTGAAATAATTCTCTATCTCTTTCTCTCTTATAATCTTTCTTATTCTCTCTCACCCTTTCTCCAACTGTACATTGAGGTTAAAGTCAGCTAGAAGGCAAGTAGAATTTATCTTCTTATTTTGCTTGTTATAAGTTACGAGAAGTTGGCGTCTTTCTTTCATAGTGTTTTTTTACAGCATGTCACAAACTTGGTTTATATTTAACCCTCATTATTTGTTCTATATCGCCCCTCTGGAAAGACTACAAAAGTTACATGCGTCCCTTCTTTAACCATTTATCCATACACAAATATGTTTATTTATTACTAGTCCGCTTCGCGAACGCCATTTCTACACTTTGTCTCACCATATCCTGAGCCCGGCGTTTTTGTGGGTTCAAAGAGCGCAGGCTGTGGTGGTCGCATTGTAAACGTATCACAGTTTGACAGCTGAAGTGGACTTCGCAGAGCAGTAAAGTAAAGTCACGTCCAGTGCGACCTTGGCCCTATATCCTGTATGGGGATGATATTGATGGAGCGAGTGTAATTAAAACGTTGATCTTGCGCGCATTATAGTAATGTAGGCGCAGCAAGAAGAGTAAACCACTAAACCCAGGCCTACATACAAGTGGTTTTCGATACTCGGGAGGTTGCAACCAACTTGCATCGGATGTGATTGTACTTTGTTATTACGGAGAGGCCCATCCTTCCCGTCAAATTCGGACGGGTTTACAACCTTTCATAATAGAGCAGGCGACATCCTAGTTTCTTTGAACCCTAAAACGCCGGGCTCAGGATATGGTGGGACAAACAGTAGTCGCGTTTATGCATAAGCGTTTCAAGTTGCCTTTTTTTGTCCAATGATTACTAAGTGTGATCTCATTACTTTCCGAGTTCCATTGCAAAGCTATTTTTTGATAAATTGGTTTCATTTTTATTAAGTTTATTAACTGCTATGGTAATACCAATTAACAATACTATATAAAATATCTGGAGGCCCAAAACCTTGCTTTTTGTACGTATTGTAAGTGATAGTTGTCAAGTTTCTGTAGTTACTTGTTAATTATCAACATTTAAAATGCTTATGTTAAAACCTTTATTTCTATGAAATCAGGATCAATTTTCCAACTTTTTCTTTCGAATTGAAATACATCACCATTACCTTAAGTGTCAATGTAAAATATGAACGCTGTAGCCCTACCCGTTTGGTCAAAATCGGCCATATAGTTATCACCAAAATATCGCTTTAAGAATCGGAAAAAATCGTCAAAGTACAACATTCATGGGAAATATTTATTCGATTGTACCAAAAAACTCGGCAGATCTAACTTTAGAAATTTCAAAGATCAATCTAAATTTTCATCTAGATCGTATACCGTTTGACCGCTAGAGTGCGAACAAACATGATAAAAACAAACAAAAACACCGTTTTTTGTGGGTGGAGGGTGGGGGGCAGTGGATTTGAAGTCTTGGCTTTGGTCATCTCATAACTGATATTCTACTTAACACTTTCAAAAAACACATTTAAAGTTTTAATATTATTTAATGGCCTTTTTAAATTTGTATTTGGCGTAAGTGTAAACATATTTTTTAAACACTCACTATATTTCTCTAAACATTTCTGTAAACTAGTCCAAAATTTCCTTTTGGAAAATTGTATGAATACTATAAACGATGTTGATGTAAGTTCACGAAACACGCCTCTGCCCTCCCAATTAACTTATTGATAAATAAAAGACACTTATAGTGGTGACGTCACATTAACTGTTGCCCCTAGCAACGAAGAATCTAACTCAAAACAAACTGGGGTTCTGATGCATCTAGATACAGCAATACTTCATAGGTCGATACATTGATATTTATAACACAAAAGTGATAAGCCTTGATACAAGATTATGTTAGTAGGTCTATGATTTGGTTAACATAATTATTTAAAGTATTGGAAATGAATTTAAACAGAAAACATATCCCATAAACAAGGACTAAGAAAGCAGAAAAAAGCATTTAAAAAAGCAGCAAAAAATACAGAAAAAACATTTAATCATAAATCGTTTCAAGTAATTGTGTTTTTCTTTTGTTCAAAAAATAGTGTGATACTCATTGAGAAAAAATACATGCTTAAGAACAGTTTCAAGATTGATTGATTGATTAAGGTCTTTATTAAGGCGGGATTAAGGCTAGTGAAGCCTTATCTTCCATCCAAAAAGAGAGAGACTTTGATTGTTGAAAATAGTGCCAATTGGTTTGCAATAGGGACAAAACCATGTTTAGGGGTAAATAAAAAAAAATAAGTTCGTATTTAGAGCCTACCCACTCAGTCATATAACTGATTTTCAGTGGGGGACAGTAAACCAAAGCGACCAAGCCAACCCTGTAGACCCCGATGCAATCGACGAGTGAGCGATAACCAACCAAAGATCGATGTTTTTAATAGGAAATATAGCAATCAGTGGTATGGACAGTGCGAACACCCGCGGATCAACGCCAGAACAAACAAAACCACTTAAGAACAACCCTGAATTTATTATGTGATTCGTTGCTAGGACGGCTCCAAAGTCACCGTGTACAAATTCCTAACCCAAGAACTGATGGATTTAAATCCAAATCAGAAGTTTAAAAACTACTGACTAAAGCGGGAATCGCACCCTGGACCTTCTGCATTGGAAGCAGAGACGCTAACCACAAGACCTACGAGCCACACGAACTAAGGCGGCCTTGCTGGATGACGTCACACTAATATTATAGTCTATAAGAACCCGGCACCTCCACCAAAATGCACATTTTTCGTTTCTTGACGAGCTTTTAATCATCTTATCACCTTGAATCTTATATATCTTAAATATAAATAATACTGAAATGTCCCAAAACCAAATATATAAACTTTGCGATACACGTTACTTACAAATTAGAGACATTTTTAACTTAAGAGAGTATAGGACATGCGTTTTAGGCAAATTGCTGTTCGCTCGGCCGACTAACATCACCAGGTGTTTGAAATTTTGAACATTGTCACGGAAGTGGGAAATAGGGCTCTACAGTAATCTTTTTCTGAAATTTGATATAAAATAATTTATAAAAAATAAATTACTTTTCACGAATTTTTAATATGTTCAAAACTCCAAAATTGACTATATTCGTGACTATTCCCCGGAATGATTAAGACAAAATTTTGAAAATTTATGACCAAAGAACTGTCCATGTATGCTTTATTGACAACTTTGCAAAGTTTCATATACGTCGGATGTATTATCTTGGCCGATTAAATAGCTATTTGTGAACTGCCAAATGTGTCCCATTCCCTCTTAATAAAATATAATCATCGAGTGACAGCAATTGTCGTAAAAGTATGCCCTGACGATTAATACAATAATTGTTTTCCTTTTCTTTTACTGGTACTGTTAGATATTTTTATACTTAACACTTATACAAAAGGGGGTTACAATTTTCAAACTTTTTTTTAAATTTTAACCCTTTGTTCTTAACAGTTGAAAATGAAGCAAAAACGTAAAAAAAATGGAAACATTTCACAAAAACTATGTTCAGCAAACACACTTTACCTTAATATTAATGACGAATGTTTTACAATGCTAAACTCAATATATGTGTTGTTCAAACACTTTTTAGTTTAACTGCCAACAGAGTAAAGTGTGGCATGTTTAAGGTGTTAGGGAGAAGGTTTGTTTATCTGTGTACTTTAGGGAGTGAAGCTCTATTATTACATCACCTTTCCGACCTTCCTTCCTTCCGTCCGTCTGTCTGATCGTGTGTCACGTATCACGATAAAAACCGATCATGGCATCTAAATGACTTGCGTTTTCCTGCATCAAGTATAATACTGAATGTTATTGGGGACCCTCGGGTAAATAGGACGGGGGGGGGGGGCTAGCCCCTCAATGTTTTAACGGTCATGTACTCGGTACCTAAACCATCAAAGCAACGGAGACTTTTACTTGTGTATACCCGGCACCTCCACCAAACAAACATAGGAAGGAAACAAATTATAAGTATTCTTGTATTGTTCATTAATCTGGTGCTTTCTAGCTTCGCACACTCTGTCACCCGTGATTTTGTTTGTATGTAGTACTCAAATCTCCCAGAGAATGCGCTGCTTGTATTTATATAGTACGTATTTATATTATTATTTTGTTAATCATGAGAATTGCTGAACGACAATAATTGGATGAGCGTAGCGAGCGAAGCGAAGACTCCATTTCACTACACTGGAGAAAAAAATCCGAAATGTTTTTTTTTTTTTCTTTCTTTTTTTTTTGTTTGTCTGTTTGTTAGCACGATTCCGGCTAAACCGATACTCCGATTGCGATGAAATTTTATTGAGACCTTCGAAATCTCTGAACTTAGAACTGCCACGTTTTTGAGCGCAATTTTACGATTTTTTTCGATTTTGAAAAAATTTCTTCGATTTATAATACCTACACGCTTTGTCCGATTGTAATGATTTTTTCACAGGACCTTTATTTTATGAATTTATATATTCTTGGAAAATTTAAGCGCAATCGAAAAATTATTTCTCATGAAAATCGCAATTTTACGTGGTTTTTCTTTTTTAAAACAATTCTTTGACTTATAACACCTACATGCTTTATCCGATTGTAATGATTTTTTAACAGAACCTTAATTTTATGAATCGATATATTTGTGTGAAATTTGAGCACAATCAAATAATTATTTCTTATGAAAATCGAAATTTTACGATTTTTTTCTTTTTTAAAATTACGATTAATTAAAAAAATTAAAAATTAAAGTTTATTTTTATTTATTTTTAATAATTAAAAAAAAAATCTTCAACTTAGTAATGATTTTTTCACAGAACAGAAAATCCGCATAACACATGGCAGCTCAATGCACCAATTACGCTCATCCAACAACGCGGCGGGACTTAAGCGTTTTCCTAGTTAATTGAATTTATTTATTATTGGATGAGCGTAGCGAGCGAAGCGAAGATTCCATTTCACTACACTGGAGAAAAAAATCCGGAATGTTTTTTTTTTTTCTTTCTTTCTTTCTTTCTTTCTTTCTTTCTTTCTGTATTTTTGTGTGTTTGTTAACACGATTCCGGCTAAACCGATACTCCGATTGCAATGAAATTTTATGGAGACCTTCGAAATCTCTGAACTTAGAACTGCCACGTTTTTGAGCGCAATCGGGAAATTTTTTCACATAAAAAACGCAATTTTACGATTTTTTTCGATTTTTAAAAAATTTCTTCGACTTATAACACCTACATGCTTTATCCGATTGTAATGATTTTTTCACAGAACCTTAATTTAATGAATTAAGATATTCGTGTGAAATTTGAGCGTAATCGAAAAATTATTTCTCATGAAAATCAAAATTTTATGTTTTTTTTCTTTTTAAAAACAATTCTTTGACTTATAACACCTACATGCTTTATCCTATTGTAATGATTTTTTACAGAACCTTAATTTCATGAATTAATATATTCGTGTTAAATTTGAGCGCAATCGAATAATTATTTCTTATGCAAATTGCAATTTTACGATTTTTTCTTTTTAAAAAATTACGATTAATTAAAACAATTAAGTTAATTTTTTATTTTATTTAATTTAATTATAAAAATTAGGTTAATTTTTTTATATAATTCAATTAATTTAAAAAAAATCTTCGACTTAGTAATGATTTTTTCACAGAACAACAGAAAATCCGCGTAACACATGACATCTCAATGCACCATATACGCTCATCCAACAACGCGGCGGGACTTAAGCGTTTTCCTAGTGTTAAATGAATTTCACCTGCCATAGGTCAGGAAGGCTAATGCAGGGCACGTTAGGCCATCTGTAGCCTGACATAGTGATTACAGAGTTATAAGTTCAGATTAACATTACAACAAAGACAACAAGAGAACATGACAGTTATAAAGTTAGTAGACGAGAAAGTTAAAAGGCGGATAGGGGTACTTGAAGCGGGAGAGGCCTGAAGGCTCGAGGACGCGAAATGAGGTAGATTGTGATGATCAATACGCATTTTAATGATGCATTTATATTTAATAACTGGTTTTAAACTTTAATTTTTTATTGTAATTTTATTTTAAAGAAAAAAAAACGAATAAACCGAAATTAAAATTAATATTTATTATTATATATAAATAAATATAAATTAATCTGTATTTAGAGTCTACCCACTCAATCATATAACTGATTTTCAGTGGGGGATATTAAACTGAAGCGACTAAGCCAACCCTGTAGGTCCCGACGCAATCACGAGTGAGCGATCACCAACCAAATATTGATATTTTAATAGGAAATATAGCAATCAGTGGAAATATATTGAACAAGTTTAGTTTCGTATGCGTGGTCCGCTCTACCGTATCTCGACTGTACTTAACAACGACTCTTACCGACCGAGTGCTCGCGTCCCCCGTCGCGCGCAGCACTGTCTGGTTGCCTAGCAACGCCCGGGTAGCAAGTGCTCCAGTCCTCCGCTAGGTGGCAGCGCGCTGCACTCTTCTATAGTGTCGACTTAGGCCTAGATGGATTACACTTGGGGTCGATAAAGGTAGTTGGCGCGTCACGCGGCTAGGGGCGTGGTTTTACAAAGTAACTTGTTTGCTGTGCAATCCAATAAGGAATTAATTTTATAGGTAAATATACATTATAGCGGACGTTAAAAAAAATTACAAAACCTTTAACGTTTCTATGAAAATATAAAGGACATTATACGGAGTTTTATAAATTGTCACCATCCATAAACAAAAGAAACCTGCAAAACCTTTAACGTTTCTATTTAAAATATAAAGGACTTTCACTCGAAAATTAGTTATATTAATTATAATTTTTACCATTTTTAACCAAAAAAACTATGAAACATTTAACGTTTCTATTGAAATTATAAAGGACTTCATCCGAAAAGGAGATTTATTAATTTTTTTATTTTTATTATTTATTATTATTATTTGCATTTATTTGTACAACATTTGCCATTCATTACCCAAAAAACCTACAAAACCTTTAACGTTTCTATTTAAAATATGAAGGATTTTCCCCCGAAAAGGAGTTTCATTAATTGTTATTGTTTTTATTCTGTTGTTTTAATAGAAAAACATAAGAATAGAATGTAAAAAAAAATTACTCCGACCGAGGTTTGAACCTTTGAACCTGCGATTAAAAGTTTAGCCCGTTACCATCCTGCCAACACGGCATTACGATGGTAGGCCGCCTTGGGTGGTAGCGACGGAGGCCGCTGCAGCAGTCGGTAAGGAAGTACACCGTCCACTGTCATCCATCTAGGCCCTATCCGACTACCACTACGCCTGGGAAGACGGATTAGGCCTTGATGGGTGACTCGATTGCCTTACCGACTGCTGCAGCGGCCATCGTCCATACCACCCAAGACGTTTGTAGAAGACTCGATCTCACGGCACCGTGTGCAGGATGGTAGCGGGTTAGACTCTTTGTCCAAGGTTACCCGGTTCGAATCTCCGTGTTGGTAATTTTTTTTACAATCTATTCTTTATGTCAAACTCCCATTTCGGGTGAAAGTCCTTTATATTTTAAATAGAAACGTTAAAGGTGTTGAAGATTACTTATCTTTGTTTATTTTTAATTATAATTAATAAAACTCCTTTCCATGTAAAAGTACTTTATATTTTAAATAGAAACGTTAAAGTTTTTGGAGTTTTTTTTTGTTTATGGGTGATAACAATTAATTAAACGTCTTTTCGGGTATAAGTCTTTATATTTTTAAGGAGTCCTTTCTATTTTAAAATAGAAACGTTAAATGTTTTGTAGGTTTTTGTGTATTTTTTCACGTCCACTATATTGCATATTATTATTATTATTATTGTTATTGGATGAGCGTAGCGAGCGTAGCGAGCGAAGCGAAGATTCCATTTCACTACACTGGAGAAAAAAATCCGGAATGTTTTTTTTTTTCTTTTCTTTCTTTTTTTTTTTTTTTGTATTTTTGTCTGTTTGTCCACACGATTCGGCTAAACCGATACTCCGATTGCGATGAAATTTTATGGAGGCCTTCGAAATCTCTAAACTTAGAACTGCCACGTTTTTGAGCGCAATCGAAAATTTTTTTCTCATGAAAATCGCAATTTTACGATTTTTTTTCAATTTTTAAAAAATTTCTTCGACTTATAACACCTACATGCTTTATCCGATTTTAATGATTTTTGCACAGAACCTTTATTTTATGAATTAAAATATTTTTGTGAAATTTGAGCGCAATTGAAAAAATATTTATCATAAAAATCGAAATTTTACAGTTTTTTTCTTTTTTTAAACAATTCTTTGACATATAACACCTACATGCTTTATCCGATTGTAATGATTTTTTCGCAGAACCTTTATTTTATGAATTAATATATTAGTGTAAAATTTGAGCGCAATAGAGAAATTATTTTTTATAAAAATCGCAATTTTACGATTTTTTTAACAACTACGATGAATTTTTATAAAAAAAAAAAAATTAAGTTAATTTTTAATTTAATTAAATTAAATTTTTAAAAAAAATCAACTTAGTAATGATTTTGCCACAGAACAACAGAAAATTCGCATAACACATGGCAGCTCAATGCACCAATTACGCTCATCCAACAACGCGGCGGGACTTAAGCGTTTTCCTAGTTATTTATTTATTGGATGAGCGTAGCGAGCGAAGCGAAGATTCCATTTCACTACACTGGAGAAAAAAATCCGGAATGTTTTTTTTTCTTTCTTTCTTTCTGTATTTTTGTCTGTTTGTCCACACGATTCCGGTTAAACCGGTACTCCGATTGCGATGAAATTTTATGGAGACCTTCGAAATCTCTGAACTTAGAACTGCCACGTTTCTGAGCGCAATCGAAAAATTATTTCTCATGAAAATTGCAATTTTACGATTTTTTTCGATTTTTAAAAAAATTCTTCGACTTATAACACCTACATGCTTAATTCGATTTCAATTATTTTTTCACAGAACCTTAATTTTATGAATTAAGATATTCATGTGAAATTTGAGCGCAACCGAAAAATTATTTTTCATAAAAATATAAATTTTGCGTTTTTTTTTCTTTTTTAAAACAATTTTTTGACTTATAACACCTACATGCTTTATCCTTTTGTTATGATTTTTTCACAGAACCTTAATTTTATGAATTAATATATTCGTGTGAAATATGAGCGCAATAGAATAATTATTTCTTATAAAATCGCAATTTTTTCGATTTTTGTCTTTTTTAAAAATTATGATTAATTAAAAAAATATATATATGTTAGTTTATTTTTTATTAAATTTTATTTTATTTAAAAAAAATCTTGAACAAAGTTATAATTTTTTTACAGAACAACAGAAAATCCGCATAACACATGGCAGCTCAATGCACCAATTACGCTCATCCAACAACGCGGCGGGACTTAAGCGTTTTCCTAGTTTATTTATTATATTTTATTTTTTAATAATAGTTAGTAATTATTAATTCCTTATTGAGTGCACAGCAAACATGGGTTACTTGGTTAGACTACGCCCCCAACTACGTGACGCGCCAACTACTTTTATCGACCTTATAGGTCACCCATCAAGGCCTAACGAACGACTAACTCTTCTCTAGACAGACTAGAGCAGTTTACACCAGAGAGTGGACATACAGTGATTCTTGCCAAATCATTTTTAAATTTCGCAACTGCCTTAAAGTAAACAAATTTAGATTAAAACAGACATCAAAAGTTGTAGACCACGTTTGTTTTTTAAGTCTGTTTCAAGCCCTAAATAAAAAAAATAAAAAGAATTATTTCGTATTAGAGTCTACCCACTCAGTTACATAACTGATTTTCAGTTGGTGACATTAATTATAAAGCAGATCAAGCCATAACCCCGTAGACGCCGACACCATCGACAAGCGAACAATGACCAACTAAAGACCGGCATATTTATGTAGGGAGCACCAATCAATCAAGCTGGACACGATTCCACCCGCGGATAGCACCAGAATCAACAAGGCTGATTCGGATCAACCGCATAATGTATTATGTGCCTCGTTGTTTGACGGCTTCAAAGTCACAGTTTACACATTCCTAAGCCAAGAACTGATGGACTTGAGTCCACATTAAAAGTAACAAAACTTCTGCCTATAGCGGGTATCGAACCCTGGACCTTCTGCATTGGAAGCAGAGACGCTAACCACAAGACCAAGATCAACAGCAATTCACGCAGCTTTAATACAACAACATGGCGGCCTCTATCACTGTGTGTCCACACTATGGTAGTTACTTGTCTAAGCCTAGGCTCTATACTCTAGAAAAGAATCAATATTCGCGATTAGATTTGAAGAGCGCGCCGATAAAAAGCCAATCTAATTAATTGACCAGAGTGTAATTAGTATGGGATTACTTGATTGTAGTAGCTACTTGTTTGAGTTGAGTACACTCGAGATATTCATGAGATGCTTGAGACTGAAGGGTATTCTACAAGTACTTACGTAATTTACTGTTATTTGTAGAGGAAACAAATAGACAAGACGTCAATCTACTTAGAAGATATAGTTAATTATTTACATATAACGGTTCACATTTAATTAGAAGGATGAATAATTAATGAAAGCACTTAGCAAATGCAGCCTGCGACATAATTTATTACCAAATTCGACATTTTATTCAGTGACCACAATGCACGTGCAAATAGCTGTATTTAATTATTATTTAACGTCTATCCTACTCAGTTATAAAACTGATTTACAAAATAGGACGATAACATAAATTCAGTCTATAAAGACACACAAAAATAAGCAATTAATTGCAGTGACGAAAACTTGACACTATTAATAAGTAATTAATATAATAAGACATTATTTTAGCCGAGGTTTAGCCGAGCTCGTTTAACCGGCTCCCGCTTAAACACCGAGTAAGCAGATCGCGTGGTCAGGGGAGATGGGTGACGCTCTACCTGAAAGGTCATATCAAACCCGAAATGCATATCGAAAGTGCAAAACGCGCGTACTCGGGCACTTCG
>JAMZAV010006770.1:0-31207 GCA_024449915.1 Sweltsa coloradensis | reverse complement strand
AAATATTTATCAAGCGGGACTTAGATGTAACGGGATCAAAGGGCCCACAACAAAAACTTTAATTCAAAACTAAATGAAAACCAACAATTATTAGCCCTGCCTTACTTCGGCATAATCAATGATCTTGGCTACACAATATTAAGCTTAGGCCCTAGCTTAGGCCAAAGGTAGGCTTTGGGTTTAAAGCACCATTATAAACCCAAAGGCCTAGCACCTAGAGCTAGACCCAAAGCCCCTACCTCTAGGCCTAAGTCCCCTATACATACTAATACTCATTGTCTGAATAGCTGCCTTTTTAACGCCATGTAATTATGAAACCCTATAAATTTGTATTGTTCACTTCGTTTGAGTTTAGCATCATTACTTCTTACATTGCTGCTGCTGACGTTCCATATCTCCACACAAATCCCAATTCCCCGCCAAATATTCCCACTCGATTTGTCGAAACTGACCCTTGAACCCCCAGTGCGCCTAGCCAGTGGTTTTTTTATGACTCGCCGAGTGCATGCTCCAATGGAACACCGAAAGTTGCTTAATGCAACTCAAAATCCCAATGGAACCATGATGACTGTGCGCACTAGTGGCCAATGAATCCATTATTTTGTAAACAAACTTCCTGCCATTTGACGGATTTGATTTGGAATGATTTTCCGCATCGCTCTATCTTTGACAGACATTGTCATTGACCATCCAGCTAGCCGAAAACAAGTGAGAGTATTCTTGTTACATTTGATGATTGCTTCTGGCGGAGAATGGTGCTTCTCATTGCCTGTGCCAAACGCAGCGTTCCCGAACGCACGGAGGGAGTCTGGCAACATGACCTTCATGAAAAATACCATTGACGTAGCCCAGTTTATTTCTCCATGAACAGCTTGGCACGAAATCAACTCATGACTGGATTAAATAAAGATCATGTCTGTGATTGAAGATGGATCTGAGGAACTCGCACGTAATCTTATCTGGACAATGACAGCATGAAATTTGGCTACAGTACGGTACCATATAATATAACCACAGCGGTAATCTCAAGCTGGAATGAACGTCTTGGTGCTAAATGTGAATCGGAGGTTGTTTCAATATCCACTATCGCATGACCTTGATAATAATACAGCACATGACAGTGAAACCACTCATACTCGCCCGACGCTCGTGAACATCCCATGTACCCCCCCGAGCTGGCGCGTAGCTAGACAGAACGGTCTTTCTTATCTTTGTGCAGTTGTCAACAGCAGGTGAAAAGTTTTGTCGTCCCCAGCCCTTCAGGCTGGGATTTATGTTCTCTTTGCTTTTCCAACCTGTCAACCCTTCTCCAGGTCCAATCATTATCTCATTAGTACCATTCTGTGTTTGTTTTTTTCCAAAACTAATGTCAGTCAATAACATACTCTATAACTCTCTCTATCTATCTCAAATTCATTCTGCCGTCGGCGGTGGCACATCGATTAGGCGCTGGTCCAAAGCGTTGGCTCTACAAAGACATGGTTCGAATCCCGCATCTAGAGGTTCGTGAAAAGGTTTTATTTTGTAGTGAATTTTGTTTTTTATTTTATTTATTTATTTATTTACGTCTATTTAGTTATAAAACTGATTTACAAAGGAGGGCAACTTCAAATTCAAATTGGAGATTTTGGTGTTATTTGTTTAAAGCTCTATTTCAGCGGTTTTTATCTATATTTTTTCATTTACCAATTTATATGCTTTGTAATTATTCGTTCATGACTCTCGTATTATTCTAGCCACATAGGTATCAAACAAGTTTGAATTTTGAACAGACTGGTTTTAGTTAGCCTAGGCCTACTAAGACTAAATCATAATTTTTTCTCATAGTTTTTTTTTTTTTAATAGGCCTACCTTTTGTTCATTGAAGGGTACTGCATACAATGATACAATATTGAAATTACACCGCAATTTAACAATAATTTCTCATTTTTAATGCTTTTTGTTGTTAAAAAACACGATTTTTGTGAATTTCGTGTTTTTCGTGGTGTTGATTATGTTAAGATTTACACATTTTTGTGTTTGGCGGTTTATTCAATTTTGATATCTGTTTATTATTTATTTATTATTTTATTGATTGATTTATTTATTGTCTATCCTATTCATTAAAAAAACTGATGTACAAAGGAGGACAACAAAATTTGATCAATTCATGCTCATTTTGTGAAATTACATGATTTGCACATACCGTATTTCGGTTTTTATCGTCAGTAACGAAATACACTTGCCTCTACGCATAAGACATGGTTTACGTCATTGTATTTATTATTTATCACCATTCATTGTCTCGATTAGCCTTAAGTAAGTGCATTACAATAGGCCTAGGTAATATAGAGACAAAAAGAAACAAAAATCAAATATATTGAATTCATTCCATTCCGGTCAAGCCAAGCTTACGATCAAATTATGTTACCTCTCTATACGACTCTCGTGCGCTCTCCACCTCTCTCTCTCTCTCTCTCGCGCGCTTTCTCTCGGCGCTCATGCTGACAAACTCTTATCACTTTTAGAGCAATAACAAGAAGGATCTATGTCAAAGGAAAGGTTACAAATAATTTTTGGGACATGTATGTATCAAATATGCCAATAAAAACCAGTTCCCCTCTTATCTGGGCTGCATCTGGTCCCAATTAGCCTGGATTCGGGAGACTGTACTGTATGCATGAAAAAATAGAGTTGCTCAGTAGTTGGTAACTCTGGCCAGTGGAAAGCAAGGTACCATGAACAAGCAGGACAAGCTGTGAAAATAAAGAAGGTTGGATTTAGCATACCTTGGAAGTACCGTACTATATACTAGTAATAACAAAAATGCAAAGTGTGACGTCTGAAAGAGTGCCTCCGGCCGAAACATTCTATCATCAAGTAAGGAAGTTACTGTGTGATGAAGATTTACCAACCAAATGTAAGCCGTACCTAACATGAAGGAGGCAAGCAGGCCCACTGGTAAAATCACAATTTAAAAAATCCAGTTTAGGATTTCAAAGAATGGGAGTGGGGGACTCGAGTAGAATACAAGCCTCAGAAATGAAATTCGTGTGGAACGTAATACGTAGATGAAAAATATGGGTTGTTCACCCATGGAACGACCTGCCGCCCGCCCTCAAAGACTGCCCAGTGAGTCATTTCTCATTCCTGTGCAAGGAGCACTTTATGGCAGAACCAATGACATGTGCCGTGTTAGGTTTGTGATTCAGCAAGGCTCTTCGCGGGACGAGATTTCTTCATAGATTGTAAGTGTTTGCTAGCGAGCGTTGACACTGTTGTTTTGTTGTTGAATGTAATGACAAGGATAAAAAATAAAATAAATAAATATAAGAGTAAGAAGGGCAGTTGGGGTTGACAAACTTTAGTTCAAATTAGTGAATGTGTTGTGGAAAGGATAAGGAGTATGACAGCTTACCTGGACCTGCTGGTGGCTGCAAGAGATTATACAACTAATACAAAAACAACAATTGAAACGTGTCGGCCTACGTGGCCTTGGACACTCGACCAGGGAAGTTGATACGGTATCGACATGTGAGAAGAATGGACAAACTAAGAAAAGAATACCACAGGCAGAATATATAAGAGGAGACTTGAACATTACAAAACCTGGTAGATCACGTGAGAAGTGGCAGGGATGAGCATTGGGGAGAAGTTGAAGCAGGAAGACAGTTGAAGGGTGAACTAGTGGGAGGAAGACTGTTCTAAAGAAAAAGAGAACACGCAGGCTAATAAAACTACCATGTGTGTTAAAGAAGCAACCACCAACCTCATTTATGCTAGAAACAGGAGTTTGAAATTAAGACAAGATTTAAAAAATATATGTCTGCCGTATTAATTAAAATCATTTTTTAAATATTTTGATTTCTCCCCCGCAACATTGACTAATAATGTTGGTGTCCATCCCCCACCCCTACTAAAACTTTCAAGCATTTTCTTGGCAAGTAATTTTTATTTGAAAAAAATTGATTTTTGTAAACTAAAAGGCGTTACAAGAAAATATGGTAATGTTAACATCCGGTACATATTTTGTATCGGCATGTAAACGTTGAACGAAGCAATCAAAACAATTTATCCCACCCATATACTTGGCATCAAAAATTAGGTTTATGTTAAAACAACTGTTGCTTGGAAGTGGCAAGATATTATTAGCCCGAGTCATTGGAAATATAGACACCCTCATGTTGATACCTACAGAGAGTTGCATAAGCTCACCGGTGTTTTAAAGAGGCGACCACTCGTCCATAGTCGAGGAGCTCATGTACAGTACATATCGCTACAGCTTGTACCGACATAATTTATCATTTTATTCATGCTGGATTTATAAGAGCTTAGGCATATATTATTTATTAACATTAATTCTGAAGCTAATTTTGGTTACCTTGTTACAGGTGGCAATAGCCAATAGGGCCTACAAAAAATGTTTAAAAATTATCTGAAACGTGATAGTGAGAGAACTTAGTGGGTTTACGAATTTTTGTTGGAATTAAAGTTAGAACTTATCTAAATTGAGAAAATCAATATTTAATTCATCAAATATCACACAATCATCACAATTGGATTTATCAAGTCGGGTTGGTTTATAGTTGATCCATTTTATTACATCACAACGATAATTGCCGCATTCCTATTTGCACAATATATTGTCTATTGAATTTACATTCAGTCCTCCAAAGCGGATCTATTCAGACCGTCCTTGATCTGTTATTGTTAATATCTTCCACACTAGGCCTGTATATTATTATTCATCATATTCATGGTGTCACCCAATATAGACTGTGGCACCGCGTCGGCTTAATGGCGGCAAGTTCAATGTGTTGCTGCTCTGGGGTGAACTGTGTAGTGAACCCTAGTCTCCCTGGTACTGTAGTGGTGTGGTGTATGTCAGTAGTGTACATGATACTTAATCTCAGCTGCTCTTACGAGTCTCCTTGCCCCGAGTAAAACAACATGGAAATAAAAGAAACGAGAATAGGACAAAGAACTTGAGATTTAAACTTTTACCTAGTGAATCAATCTGGTTACGTAGCTGTTTTTAGTCCAACAGATTGCTAGGACGGCACATTTCACATAACAATTCTGTCATGGTTAGCTGTAAACTTTGTGTGTCTCAAATATAGGAGATTATAGATAGATAGGAGATGCCAAACGGCTAGTTAATGTTAAGTGGGGAAATGGATAGAGACCCAACACTTATGTCGGTGACTGCGAGGATCTCGTAGAAGAAGAAACAAATTTTAAAAACTAATAAACGAAAACTTTCGAAACTGTTTCGGTCTTTCGGCAAAACAGGGCCTTGCTCACAGGACCGAGAGTTAACTCTATCGAGTGTGTTAGTGAGCAAGGCCCTGTCTGTACGCAAACGTTTCGACGTTTTCGTGTATTGTGTTTTTTTATTTGTCTCTTTCTCTACAAGATCATGCGTCACCGACCAGGTAAGCTGTTGGGCTCTCTACCCATACCTCACTTAACAACACTACTTTATAGATTGCATTGGGTTTTAAACTATCACAAAAAAATATTAGAGTAACAATTAATTATCCTTGAAATTAAGGATTTCAAAATATTTTGTGCACTTCCTTTCAAAATATATAATAGGTATATTGAAATATAAAATATAAAAAATATAATGGCCAGGTATTTTTAAAAATAGCATTTATGGTAAGTTAAATATCCACACAAGATATCCACATCTTAAAAAAGGAAATGAAATGAAGAAAATGTATTTTGTTCTATCCTGACCGAGGCTGCGGCTTATTTTTCATATTATAGACGAACAAGATAAAAAAGATACATTCACCGCTTAGAAAAGAAATACTGCCCAACAGATTCTGGCTCCGTACCGAATGGTGGCACAGCTTGTAGATGGGGTGTCTATAGAATCGGCTCGCTAGACAAGAGGGTTGGTTGTTTCTATTGCTCTTCTTTCTTCCCTGTTATTTTCTCGGTGTCTCCCACAGCCTTCCTTCCATTTCCTTGTCATTGGATGGATCACAAAATCTAGACAATAGATTTATATTTACCAGTACTCTTGTCTTCAGTTGCGAGTGACTATAGTTGATTAAGAAATTACTATGCACGGCAATCAAGTTTAAAATTGCTTGCTTGTATGCTTCACATTGTTCGTTGTCATCAGCGATATCATTTTTTAATTTCACCAGCGTTAACTCTGGATGTAAAATTTTGTGTGGGTTACAATGCTTTCATTTCATTTTTGAAATAGTTGAGAAACTAAATGGATGACTCAGGATAGTCAAGATATCAATATCTTTTTCTCCTTTATTTTGTAATCCATCCACGAACTTGGACTGACGTCGCGCCTGAATCTTTTGACATAAACAGCATCATGTGTGTGTGGCCTATACTTTACAGTTTCTTGAAAGATTCTAGTTGAGGTCTGTCAATCTTGTACCAACGTTGAGACAATTAGTCCTAATGGATGGGGAATACCAGGGCCTATACTTGTTTTTATTGTTGCACTAAATTAACAAGTACTTTATGAATACTTGATCAAAATACCTTTTTTTATTTTGTAGATATTTTGATTTATAAAATAATAAGTCATAAGTCATGTTGTCATAGTTTGGTATTGCCAGTAAAGTAAGTAGCAACGTACTTTCCCAAACAACCAATATTATAAAAGTATTCAATATAGGTACATACAAACCACTGGGTTTTTGTTTCTAGTGTGATTAATAACATTTGTAAGTTTGTTAATTAATATCTCAAACAGTGTGCATCGTTGGGATATTTTATAGTACGAAATTACTAATTAGTCAATAAAAACCGTAACAATGGACAGTTATTTAAAACACAAACTGCCGATTGCATGAGCAGTGTAATTAGAATGTGGTTGTTAATTAGGTAATTTATAACATTGTGGTGACCCAAACTATGATGTCGCATGCTGTTTGCGTGGGAAATAAAGTGCTTAACGTAAAACTTTATACCTCAATAGAATTCAGATTTTTGTGTATTCAGGTACATAATAGGCTACATTAGGCCGCCTATACATTGAATATGTATGTAGCCTACTTTGGAATGGTTAAAATTGCGTTAATGGTGAAATGATTTTTCATACATTCAGTACACACAGGTCAATCTATAGATCTATCATGATTCATGATTTTTGAATTGTAATTGGGCCTACCTTGGTCAATTTACGTGCTGGTCGTTGACGGTGCCATCGATTAAACTCAATTTCAGAAAACTTTTATCAATTTTGAACTTTGTTTCACACATAGCGAATAGGTATGCTAGGTCGTGAAAAGATGCCTGTACGTTCCTTGCCATGCTATATGGTCACAAAGGTGTAACTTATAGTACACCCTCATTATTCCAAACTAGTACTTACGTAGTGTTGGAAGTCCCTACAGAAACTTAGGGTATATGCCTAGGACTAGATTGCTGTTTATGTCAATAGTTTTTTATCTCTCACATAATCCCAACCTGGTGGTGGTATTGTTGTTCTCTAAGGCAGCTCTCTTGATTATGCATCGTGTACCAAGTTGACGTACTTGCAATCAACAATTGGTCTGTTCAATTTGGCTACAACAATAAACTCAATCTAGGATAGAAGACCCTATATTATTATGATCGTGTTCCTTCTAAATCTAGTTAAACTGCTTGAAACAGGTTTCGTTTTTGGCAAATCCGATTTATTTATATAAAGTGGGCCAGGACTAACAGTAACACATTGAGTAAAGTCCAGTAGTTGATCACCAATCGACACGTAAATGATACGTATTGAATAGGGCTTGTCCAGTTTTGTGATAGTTTTGACTTATGGTGAAACATATTATAATACCGGTATTTAATTAACAAAAATAAAATACTATTCACTGGTACCCATAGCTTCATGCATTGTAATTTACAATTGTTGGTATATATAATAGGCTCTAGTAACTTCTTAAAATCAATGATTAATAATTTCAGAGATAAAATATTAAATTAAATATAGAGAGATCAAACAAAGAAAATTTAAACATTGCTGACATGTAGTAATCATGATTGTCACTAAATTAGTTAAAAAGGTCAATTTACAAAATACGTATGTACGCGTAAGTTTAAGCTTGTTTTTTTTTTAGCCTGAATGCGGTTTTGTTGGTCCTTTGGGCTTATCCCTCTTTCAATGCAGAAGAGCCAGGGAGTGAAATCCTGGTTCCAGCAAAGTTTTCAATTACCCCAGACTTGTGTAGGCCTGTAATAATATTTGGGTACAAAAGTACTGACCTAAAAGGTGACTTAATAACCAATATAAAGCACATAAGAAATCATCCACTGAAAATCAGTCAACTTGCATCTGAGTGGGTCGTCTGAAGCATTGTTGTAATATAAGTTTCCGCTATTTTCCTGTTTTGTTTTGCCAAAAACAAACTGATTTCAAGATGAAGATTTTAATTTGAAGAGTATGCATTCTTTCAAAGCAGTGTTTGGCAGTTTTTGTTACTAAATAGGATAAATAAATAGACTTAATACTGGGAGGTTCCAAAAATAAATTTAACACAGAACCTAGGCCTAGCTTATTGAACATATTCTTTTTAGAATTTGCTGGGTGCTTACTAGACATTCTTTACTGCTAGACCCAAGACTGGCTGGCCATGATGGCATGGTTGTTGACCAAATGTGGGCATTTCAGAAGAAGATAGACTTGAATTAAACAGAAGTATGACTTTTATTTTTAATTGAAAATTAAGTAGACTCGGAGATAGATTTGAGCCCCGCTTTACTTTCCATATGGCAAAAGTCTAAACTTATCACTTGTTAATGTTTGGTATCTTAATGTCCTTACTAAATCCAACTTACTTTTTCCACACTACGTTTTTTTTAACAAAGCAAAAATCAGTTTCTGTCAATTTATAAAACTTAGAAGTTGACTTTGGCCTCACCCTACATAACCGTAGTTAGTCATTTAAAGTGGGTATAGTTTTCCATTGCCAACATAGATTCAGAAATGAATAGTTTTCTTGGAAACGGCTAATCGATGAAATGATGTTGACATAAATTATTATCGTCAAATGATTAAGGTCTACAGACTGTAGACAACACTGCTTTAAAGAATGTAATCTTTGTAATCTTGTAATGTATTCTTATGCAACAATTCAACAAATTCAATTAATTTGTAAGTCATATTGTTGTAGCCATCAACCAAATTATGGAGAACCTTGTTTGCTTTATTAATTATGTGCTAGAAATGAACAGACCTATTGTTGTGGCCGACAGTTGTGAGAACTTATACATTGCGACCCAGAAGAACCTGGCTTCTTAGGGTGGTAGACCCCTGCAGTTACAGTTTTTTAGTGATATTTCGAGAACGGTGCAAAATATCTAAAAACTGATTGCAACAGTGATGTGGTTTTGTTTGAATGATATAATGCAAGAAAAATATTCAAATGTAATAATCGGTACGGTTTGTATTTTGGGTTTGTTATTAATTAAATATCTTAATTGAAAACTTGCTTACCATAACATTACAATCTTTTTTCATGCAGACTTTAGTTCTCTCAAAACCACATAACATAATGTTGGCAGGGGTCTGCTGCGCCTAACAACAAGAGCAATATTGAGCTCATTGGCAACCCTTGAACTCTTCTGTGCTTGCTTGACCCTGGGGGGGGGGGGGCAGATTAATTATGGCCCAGTCTGCAATAGTTGTTATAAATCTCTTTGGCTTGGGTTCTAACTTGAAATTTAAGTCATGGGCAAGTTTTGTTAGCTGTTGCCTCACTTGTCAACATCGCTCCTATTATAAAATACATGTTGGGTGAAGCAAATTGATATTTAATGCCCCCACTGATAATAGTTATGTGAACGAGTGGGGAGTGGGTACACTCTAAATACAAATGTTTTTATTTAATTTAAATGCAATTGTAGTTTAATTTGTATATGTGAATGGGATAGACATGACATAAATAAATGCAGTTTCCAAAGAATTGAGGTAGTGTATGGGTTATTTTGCAAGCACAGAAGTACTTGGGGGTTTTCAATATTTAATAAAACTAGGAGCAATGATCGCCACTTAACCCCGGGAGGAGACCTAGTGTAGTTTGTTCTCACGGCTGCATCGTCCTGCATAGTGTGGTGTTGGCTATTTTCACTCTTTTGCTGCTCTTGCTACTCTTGCTACACTTCAACAGAGTGTGCAATGTAGGTACCGACAGGGCTGATATGGAATTTCATGAAAGGTTGCCATTTTCTGATCATCTTAGTTGTTGATTGACCCTTTTGTACGTTTCAATCACAACTAAATGTTTGGAAGTGGACCTTTTCGAGTTTCATCATCAGCCCCTGTCTCTGCATTGGGGGAAACCCCTCTGTTTAAGTGGAAATTTCCAATGTGGGGATGGTAGCTTTGAAGTGCAAAAAGACTTAGGTAGTATAAAAAGCGCTTTTTTGGCGCATTTTTTGTGCTTTTTATCTAATTTTTGCTTGTTTTTCATGTAATTTGTATTATATTTGTATAATTTATTTGTATTTTATATAAAATTGTTAATAAAGCATATTTTTTCCAATGCAATTGTTATTTATTATTATTATTATTATTATTATTATTATTATTACTATTATTACTAGTTAACCTTGAAAAAAATGGCTAAGTCCATTAACTAGGTCAACTGCAATTAGCAGTTGACCTAGTTCCCAAAGATACCTTGAAAAAAATGGCTAAGGGCCATCCCTAGGTCAATGCAAAACCATGCAAGGTTAGCAGTCAACAAAGTCCATGTAGTAGCCTTGAAAAAATAGACTATCTCCATAAATTAGGTCAAGTCCTAAATGGCCCAAGAGAATGTTGGATAGTAAGTCGTGTATTAGAGCAGACTGCTGTACAAGTCTACAACCCAAACAGAAGTCATCTCATGAGAGATGCCTTTTTTTGGTCCATAGACTTGTTCAGCAGCCAGCTCCAATACATGCACCGACTATTCCATCCATCCCAATGGCCACTTCGGACGAGACGCAGTTCATGGAGATGGTCTCAGCTGACTTTTGTACAAATCTATGACCAATAGAAGAGTCTCTCCATCCATGGAGGGAGATGACTTCAGTGGTCCATAAACTTGCACAAAGCTTGCTGTAATCAACATTGCTAAGAGTCATGGAATTAGTTAAGGTGCAAGTACATAAAGCAGACAACAGCATGATTATACAGTACATATTATTTGAACAGATAGTACAGGAATGTGATACAAAATATAGGTATTTTTCCATGGCCTTTAGAATGAACAAGTGTTAGGGATTAGACTGTAAGCTCTCCGTTATTTTTGGACAGCGTGGCATTTAAAATTACGGAAAGACGAAGGCCAGAAGGTTTCAGAGCTGAAAGTCTTGGGTGCGATGCAGGTTTTTACCATTCCAAAACCTGAAGAAAGTGCAAATACTACATGAAAATGCGGTTCCATCCAACCAACCTAAAACAAGTACAAACAAGATGATGGCCATTTTTTCAAACGAGTCTTTGTTTTACCCGAGAGGCAGCCGTACAGAGATAATGGCCGCCAGTTTTGCCCCAAACCACTTTTCTTGACTCGTTCCTAGACATAAATTTAACAATGTGGGCTACAACTTCAGGTGTGTTTCACTTAACAGCAGTTGACAAAACAAAAACATTGTTTTGGGGAAAAACATGGCCGCCGAAGCACTGTTGGCATCCCCGGTGGTGTCTTACCAGGCTCTTTAGATTTTATCTAGATTTAAAAACCTAAGTAGGCTAATCCGCGGGATTAAGCCTTCGGACAATTTGAAGTTATCTTTAATTTTGGGAGTTTGCATGTTTAAAAGGGTATTATTGACCACCTCGGCCGATAATTTAGAAGTCAAGAAACATTTTAAAAGTTTGCTGAATGAAAAAAACCCATTAAAATAATAGAAAAAAAATTGTCAAATTTTTTTGGGCGGGACATAAACCCCACTTTTGGAAATTTTTGATTTTTTTTTTTTTTTCAAAAGTGTAAAATTTCAAAAATTAGTTCAAAAATTAAATTTTTAGGAAAACGGTCTCTGGCATATTCCTAAACCCTTTAGCTATAAATTGACTATAGCTAAAATATTTTTTTGAAATCAACAGTTGGGGGTCAATTTTTTTGCAGATTTTTTGTACCCTTTGGAAAAAAATTCGTACCAACGTTATTTTCAGAAAACTATTTTTTGTCTCAAGTTTTGCTAAAGGTGTTTAGAAACTATGTCCAGAAAAAACCCATTCTCAAAATTTAATTTTTAACTAATTTGATATTACACCTTTGTCCAAAAATCTAAATATAATTTCCAAAAGTGAGGTTATGTCCCGCCCAAAAAAATTCACAATTTTTTTCTGTTATTTTAATGGCCTTCTTTCATTCAGCAAACTTTCCAGGCATGTTTCTTCGACTTTCAAATTATCTGCCAGAGGTGGTACAATAGCCTTAAGTAAATGAGACCGATTTGTAGTCCAAATATTGTTCCAAGATGGCCATCAGGTTGACAGGTGAGCATACTAGCCATTATCACCAAATGATTACTAAATTCCCTAATGCAATAACTTCATACTGTTTCTGTTTGTACATTCCATGCTGCCAAGCTAAAACTATATCAAACAATCCAGTAAAATACTGCATTGCATTAAAAAGCATAAATTAAATTGCCAAATCGCCATCTTGAAATGGTTAGATTGACGCTTCAATTTGCCACGCTCGCGTCTGTGCGGAATTTTGAAGACTGCGGATCTAGCCTACTATAGGTGTTTAATATCTATGGATTTCATGAATCACCAGCGCCCTCTATGTCGTGCGCAAACCATAGATATTAAACACCTATAGTAGACGAGATCCTCAGTCTCCAATACATCCACACAGGCGCGAGCGTACCAAATTGAAGCGTCAATCTAACCATTTCAAGATGGCAATTTGGCATTTCAATTTATGCTTTTTTAATGCAATAAAGTATTTTTCTGGATTGTTTGATATGGTTTTAGCATGTCCTGCATGGGAGTGCACAAACAGAAACAATAAGAAGTTAATGCATAAGAGAATTTAGTAATCATTTGGTGATAGTAGCGAAATTAAAATCACGCGAAAATACGGTTTTTTCGCGATATCTCGAGAACGACGCAAAATATCTAAAAACTGATTCTAGACCAAATTGTGGTTTTGTTAGAACTATATAATGCAAGAAAAAATATTGCAATGTGATGGTTGCATGTGATGGTTATTAAGTTTTTAATTAGAAATTTAATTAATTAAATGCATATTTTAAATATAAACCGGACCAATTATGATATTTGAATATTTTTTCTTGCATTATATAGTTCTAACAAAACCACAATTCGGTCTAGAATCCGTTTTTAGATATTTTGCATCGTTCTCGAGATTTCACGAAAAAACTGTAATTTCGCGTAGTTTTAATTTCGCAAGTATCCCATCCTCTTAATGTCTAATATGCTCACCTGTCAACCTGACGACCATCTACTTCACATGCAAACTGTAATTTCAAGATGGCTTCTAATTGACATGCCAGTGGGCCAATGACTGCGGATCTAGCCTACTATAGTATCTATGGCGCAAACCATTGCCATTGCCTTCTGCTCGGGTGTGTGAGAGACACAGTCCGCCACACGCCCTAGCATAAGCATATGAACTACCCATTTCCATAATGGTGTGACGCAATATTGGGGATGCTGGCAATTCTTGAAATTGTACATTACTGCCGCTGTCAACTAAGTTTTGCACTCTTAAGGCTGCCAACATTACGAGTGCTGAGCAAAGGCATACGTGGGCAATATTGCTTTCTAGGGAAGAGTAAACCAGATCAATTATTATTGTGGACTTGCAGACAACCACACGAGAGCGGTAATAATGTAAAAAGAGCTGTACCGATTCAGATTCTTGCGTGCAGATTCTTTTAAACTTGACAACACGTTAAATTCTCCAATTGTGAGGCTGACAATATTCAGTTACCCATTTCCCGCAATAAAGCACGATTTTTTGATTGCTTATGTCTTAACGTCTCATATTTATTCAACCTGGCTAATCGAGATGAAGGGAGGGACGTAAGGGATGACGCGGGGGGACAAGAGGTGGACAGGCCTGTGCTAGTCAGAACCAGTCACAACCACAAGCGTATGGAGAGGGCAGGGGTTCCCCCACGTCGTGGTCGTCTCCGTCTGTGTCATCATTCGACCGTGTTGTCATTGTCGTCGCCGTCGGGGAGGTAGTCAAAGGGAAGGGGAAAGTTCCCCGACGACGACCCAGAGCTCGCCATTAGTTTCAGGGAGAAAAACTCCCCTACTCATGGGCCATACCACGAGAAGGTTGCGAGTTGGAATTTGATGGCCCGATGAGTTCGATACATCAGGAATATATTGTCCAGTGAGAAAGCTGCTAATTTATTAAGCTCATCTTATGATGCCTTGTATGTTTTGTCTCAGTGATTATAAAGAGCAAGAACTATTTAGAAACCATCATCACTATCATATCGAAATTAGTACATTTAGGCGCTGAAAGGATTTTTAAGGATTTGGGTGTTTCATTTAAAGATTTCTAAGGATTTTTGATGTGCTCAAACAGGATTTTTCTTTTTTTGTAATAAATTTCTCACAATCTGCATTTGGCTATTTTGTATCGCCCTATTTTCTAAAATGAAAGGAAGATGACTCCAATCTTAGCTAAATGAGTGAGGGTCTTCAATATTTTTTTTGGTGGGTCATAACATCCTTGTCAGTCATTTATGCAAATTTTTGTACATAAGTGTCAACACTGAGCTAGATGCTTCAGTTTAGAACGACAATTTTTTAAAATATTGTTTCTACATGTTATTGCAGCATCCACCTCCTTATAAGGATTTCCCCCCCGCTGCAATGTTTTTGTCCGAGCAAACAAATAAGAGTTTTGTACCTGCGGGCGAAGAAATCTTACATCGAACAATCTCAGAAAATCGTTTTCCTTATAAGGAGGTGGAAGGCAACAGTGTGTAGAAACTATATTAAACAATCACTGCTTGAATAAAGTGTAGCACCTAGCTCAGTGTTTACTACACTGTTGTCCCAAAATTTACATATGCCTGACGGCAGTGGCGGAACTTCGTTTCATGAGCCCACCTGCAAAATTTCTATGGGGGCCCCCTAACAGATACACATACATATTAAGCTCAGTGTTGTATTCAGGCTTTTAATCCCAGGGGGGCTATATAATATCTCGGGGGTTTTATATGAGGACCAAGTACGGGGGTCCCCCCAACAATAGTGCCGCAGGCAAAAATTTTGAAAATTATGTTTTTAGTGCGTTTGGTGCGTTTTAGAAAAAAGTTGTGTGCTGATGCATACAAATATGTGTTTTTGTGTGTTGTTGTGGACGCAAAAGTTCCTAATATCGGCTAGATCACAAACGGCCCCATTTAGCTACAAAAAAATACAATATTTTCCAAACATGGGGAAATACTGTGTTTTTTTTTACTAAGTTTTTTTTTAACGTTGCGGGCGCCTATTTTCCGGGCCACTGGCTGACGGATCCCAAAATTACAAATTTTCATTTCAGACTTTTCATTTAAGGTGTCACCGGCGTTAACATAATTTTGGGAGATAAACGGACATGGGTGAGGGGATTGGGGAGAGACGGTTGGAGGAGGGCCCCCAGAAGTTCCGCTAAAAATATTTTAATTTTCCCTCCAATAGCGGCCCGTTATTTTGCGACAGGCAGTGGATCTGTTTGTACTGCAGAAAGTTTGAGGGGACGCGAGATCGCTCAAAAACTTTTGCCCAAGGTCGCACTGGATCAATCACCATTCACGACTGGCGTAAATGACGTGTCGTCCGTCAATATAAGAAAGTTTTACATTCTCACATTTTGTATTGAGTGTTTACGAACCCATCACATAATAGGAAACCAAATAATTCAATTAATGTTTAGTTTTTTGTCCTCATGCAAACGATCTTTATTTCTATGAATGAGGATTGCAAATAAAAACATTACGCAACATTTGAAATAAGTATATGTTATTATTTTTTCTGATACGGGCTAGACCATCAACATAAAATATTTCAGTAAAATGTGGACGCGACTTGGGTTCAAGTCCAGACAATCTGGTCAACAGGATACAAAACACCACTCAACTGCTTGACCTAGACCCGGTAAGATCCCCGGTCAGGACACAATTTTATAGCCTATTATTGTATCACTGCTTATTATAATATGCTACATACATCAAACAATAATATCATGTACTACGTAATAATAATCAGGACAGGTTGTGGGACGGGATTCAACCCCGGGAGACCTCCCAATCAGTCAAGCCATTGAGCCAAAAACTTGTCAGTATATTACATACATTGGCGTAACTTGCCCTTATTTTTTCGCGGAGCGAAATTGTTGTATCCTCCAAAGATCAATGTCACACAACTAGTGAAAGGATATGTTAGGTACCTGGTACAGTGTAGTCAGTGTTACATCCAAAAATAATTTATGGGTATCGCTCTTTTCCTGGTAACGAGCACGTTTGGAAACATGGGGGTCTTAGGGGGGTGCCCCAGTTGATACGGGTGCAAACGCACAGCCCGGGCAAAAATTCGTTTCTAAATGTTATAGAGTATTTAAACAATTTTTGTTTTACAAAGCCTTAAAAAATATATGAAAAATTGCAAAATAAGAAAAAATGTTTAACATTTATATAAAAATCTAAGAAAATAATTATTTCAAATAAAAGTTGCGCTCCCCCCTCGCCCCCTCTGACCAATTCGCCCTCCGTAGTTACGCCACTGATTATATGTAATATGTATAAAGACAAATAGTTTAGGTCCCTTCACAGTCACCAGCACGCAGCAATCTTTCTTATACTGCTTTCATTACCGTTGTTATAACCTTTTTTTATTATTGCATCGTGCTGGGACACTCCAACCCCCAAATCCCTTTTTTCACATTCCTAAGAACTGATGGACTCGATCCACATCAGACTCTAAATAATCTGCCTACACGAATCGAACCCTGGACCTTCTGCATTGGAGCAACCTCTAACCCACACCAAAGTTTCTACTTTTCTTATGTTAGAAACCAATACGAAAAACTTGTGATGTACAATTAACATTTTTTTTTAACAATTTAATTTGGGTTTTTAATATTAGGCTATTATCGCGTTTGATGGATGCTCACCGCTCTCTTTTAGTTTTCGAGAACATTCTCTATGTTTATCTTAGTTTTGAGACTCTGAAATGCAGGGTTTATGATAGAGATAATGTCTCACTCTTACCCAACCAACCCAATTGACAGATAGCGGGTGGACCCTATGTGTGAGTGAGTGTGTCACACGCGTTTTCTCGCTTGCGTCCAGTGTGTGCTGTTCCCCTTTCCGCCGACAAAGACCAGACATTGCATGCGATTGTTGTGTGTGGGGGGGGGAGGGGGCGATGTTTTTAGTGAAAAGTGAATCAAGGTCAAAGAAAAACATTTAAGTTTCAGAAGTGTTAGTATTATTTTGTGTTGAAGTTCAACCCGTTCGGCCAAAAATTTCGCGGGCCAATTAAAATTGTCGGTTTGTCGATAAGCTTACTATCATCCCTTTTTACCAATATTTTCTCCCAGAAATTATTTTGGTACTCAAACAAATAATGTGTGGCCATGTAAACAGACCACCCCACTCAAGACACCAAAATTTGACCCAACATTCATTAAAAACCCAAATTAGATACAAAAAATTTGTATACTTTTTTTTACTGATACACACATGTAACAAATCAATCCTAAGTGATCATTTTACCTCCCCTTTCCCCCAAAATCAGCTAGAGATTCAGGGGCCCTTTTGCACAAAAAAGGGTATAATACGGTTTATAATATCGAACTATTGTGTGATATTATCACCTGAATAATTAAGGGGATTGCTCAGTTTTAAGTTGCAACAGATTGTGTTTATTTATTTGGAAAAAGGGGCGCGTCAACCGTTAGGGCATAACTCATAACACATGATTTGAAAATTTGTTTTGTTTTTGTAGTAGGTAGTATAGTAAAAGTGTTTTTCAGGGGCGTATCCAAGGGGGGCGAGGGGGGGTTTTAGGGGGTTGAAGCCCCCCCCATGCTCCCCCCCAAAAAAAAACAAAACCGAGTGTAATCGATTGAAGAAAAAATAAGGAGGGAGCAACCTAACTATGATTTTTACATAGGTAATTACAATTACTTAAAAAGTCAGACTTTGCAAAATAAGAAATGTTATGATTCGCATAGCACTTTAGGTATGTATTGACTCTACAACGTGTTTAGGGGGCGTTGAAAATGTCAATACGAGAAAAATTTGAAAAGGCCTCCGGCGGCGGGGCTTCGCACCAGACCCCGTCCCTGTTTGGCATATTGACAACCCCCCCCCCCATTGGACATTTATGGATACACACTAGTGTTCTTTATTCATTAGCACTAGTTTTCCCATTTTCATGTCAATACAAAATATGGTAGGCCTACATCAAGATACTATGGATGAAATGCAAGCTGACAATAATAATCTAACAAGCTACAATAATTAATGTTCCAATACCCAACCACGCACACAAATCACGCATTTTTAAAAACTTGTGAAATTGCGTATTTAATTTTAAAGGTGTAATATTTTTTTAGAATTCGAAGCAAAAGTTTTATTTTCCAATTTTTCCCTTTGTAGGTATCATGTTTTTATAAAGTTTAAATAAGTTAATTTTATTGTTAATAGATTTTTCCTAATTTTATGCAGATATGACAATTGTGGCTAAGTAAGTTCCAGCCCGAACTGCGGGAAGACAGCATTACCAGATATAATATATTATTATTATATAAACACATGTTTTAACCGATATGTTTTTCCCTATATTTACATTGTCTGTCTGTTTGTTCCAGATCGGGATATCTCTTTATTGTACTACTTTCTTTACTGCACACTAATGATTCCCGTTTTATAGTCAGAAGATTTCATCGTAGTAACAGTAACCGTTTAAAACTTTGCTTCGGAAATTATATGAACCTTTTCCGCCATCAGGTACTCAGGTCATTCACACCCAAAATATAATTATCAAAAAGATGTCAAAGCAAAGATACTAGCTAAGATAGAGCAAGTTTGAAAGACAAAAATTTTCATTTGAAGTTTTATAAGTAATCTTTAAAAAATTTTCTAATGACGATGACGTGGCAAATCTACAGAATGTGTCGTCGATCCGCTATTTTATGTCATCCGTATGTTGGTTTTGGTACTTGCATGGCACAATAAACAATATTCACAATAACAATGATGCGTGATTGGATAACACGTAAAAAAGTAAATACTTGTCAGGCAAAACATTGTCGGATCCCACTTTACACACGATGCATGGCCCTTTAAGAATAAAATCTTACTATTGCAAGAGAAATGCTTGCTGCTGGAGGGGGGTGGGAACAGCTGTGGACTAATTTATTGCTTACCACGTCGTTCTTGAAAGGCACAAACAAAACCAAGATTGATATCTTTCATGTGTAATGAGGATATGCCCATGCGAATACAGTTTGTACAATGATCGCTTTAGATTTTCTCACGTGAATTACCTTTAACGTTCTGATTTTTTTGGGGGTATGCCCACAATGTTCACCATTTGTATTTGATTATATCCGATTAATCGACACTTACTATCCACCCCAATAATAAAAAAATACTACCAAATAGACTGAATTCATGACGCCGTCTCCAATGCTCATTTGGTAAGAGCATCCGCCCCGACCGCCCCCGGGCAGCGGGATACCCCGGGCCCGGGGGGCTATTCCCAGTGGAGACAATTTTAATGCAATATATTTAAGATATTTCGTATTGACAGTCGTGTAAATTAAACACACAAACGACTCCAAACTGGAACACTATTTTACTTTCCATTTTTAAATGGCTTTGCGCAATTGAGTCCGAGTACTTTGTGACGTGGATCTCCAGCTCGCGCAGAAAGGGAAACGCGCGGATAGAACCGAATGATCCGGGTTCGACTCCAAAACGAGTAATTTTTAAATTTAATTCTTTGTCTGTTATAATTTGACACGTATCATATACTAGGCTAACAAAGATTGCGTTCCGTTACTGCTATAAAATAATATGTTTTCACATCATGTGCGAGGCGTAATCCTAATATGAACTGATGACCATTGCAGGTCAACTATAATTTAGGGATTTTCCATCGAATTTATATCGTATGCACGATTATGATTATGCTGTGTACGTTTCTTATTGGGCTCATCGTGAAAAATAAAATGGTTGATTCAAGCTTAACAGCTTACACAAAAAACATAATGTCTTACTGTTGCCGTGTTCATAGCAAACAGTAAACATGTTTATGCATTGAGTGGTGTTCTGCATTAGCTGAACAGTTTTAAATCTGTGGCCCAAAGAAATTGTTTTTTTCGAACATAAATAAACCCTCCTGTCACCAAAAAGTCGTATCGCCAGAGTGCGCCCACTTGCTGGGGCTGAAAAAAGGGCCCAAAATAGCGGCAAAACATGCATTCGTAGTTCATAGTTTACGGTAACTACTCACACGATTTTGGTATTTTTTTTTTAAATTTTAAAATAAATGTTGAAATTAGGACTTGTGTGATGTACATTTTCCATAAAAAGTTTTTTTCATTTTTTTATAAAGCTCTAAAGTGAAGGTAAATTTTCAAATATTGTCCAAGTTTTGCCAAATTTTTTTTAAGCCCATTTTATTACAATTTCGAAAATCGACATCACACAAGTTCTTGTAAAATTTTAAACGTGAAAAATTAAAAAAAAAAAATTTTGCCGATATGACAATTGTGGGGCCCAGTTCCAACTGAAATGCGGGGACACTGCATCGCGCCGAATATTATAGCTACTCCTGTGCAGCCTTAACTAAGGTTTATGTCATTTTCCTTGACTTTTAAAACATCAGTTAGATCACCACCATCATCATCATCATCATCATCATCATCATGCAATAGCCTTAGTAACCACGTACATGCGTCAAACACTTAATTAGTTATCAACAAGCTACCTACATAACCTCACAATTGTTCAGTTTTACGTTTGTTGTTCCAAGTTTGATAACATGACTAGGCCAAGTTCTAAGCCATGAACATATTATTTGGACAGGAACAGGCGAGTTCACAACAATCTTTGATAGACGTCTTCGTGACTTCGTAGGCTATCCTACGTAGGTAAACCAAGGCTGTGGCTAGACTTTCTCACAATGATAATATGGGGGCTGATAGCAAACAATAAACAATGTCTAAAACCTATTTGGCAAGCTAGTAGGCCTACACAGTTGGATCCTGGGCTATCCTACGTAGGTAAACCAAGGCTGTGGCTAAACTTTCTCACAATGATAATATGGGGGCTGATAGCAAACAATAAACAATGTCTAGGCCCTATTTGGCAAGCTTGTAGGTTCTCTATCTCATTCACACTCTCACTCACAAGTAGGGTTGCATTTAGGTGACATTTCCCAACATGGTTATTTAATTGTTGATGTGTTTTCAGAAGTGTTTGTGTACGTACCGGGTATGTTGTGTGTGTGTGTTGTGTACTTCAGAAAGTTAACCTGTGAACCCAGATCATCTGGCTATGCCAACTACTCTTTTGTTGCTTGAGATACTAGAATTGTGAAAACTCAGTTTAATTAATTTTTTGAAAGTGTTTGTGTATGTCTGTTGTTTGTGTGTGTTGTGTACTTGAAACTCAGCCTGTCTGAGACTCGAACCCAGGTTAACTACTCTGTTGTTGCTTAAACTACTGTAATCCAATTTTATTACTTTCCTTCTTCAATTGTTAATGTTTGTTCAAATGTATTTGTGTACATCTGTTGTGTGTATATTGTGTACTTGAAGTCAGCCTGTCTGGGACTCGAACCCAGATCATCTAGCTATGCTAACTACTCTATTGTTGCTTAAGCTACTGTATTCAAATGTTATTACTTTTCTTCTCTAATTCAAATCAAATCAAATCAAATCAAATTTTATTTTCTTACTTACAGTTTACAGTTTACAGACATGTACATAGCACAGAACATTAAGTTATTAGTAAGAAAGAAAAGCCCAACTAAGACTAATTGTCCTTGTGTTTGGGCTGTGTTAGAAAAATAGTTACTTATACTACATGGCCGCCATAATACAATACAGTGAGTGATACAATATAATATAATTTATAAAGGTGGGGGAAGGGACGACTAGGTAATTATAGACCTGTCAGTCTACGTCTTCAGTGTGTAAAATAATGGAGAGGATTATGGATGTGAAGATTAAGAACATTATTGAAGATGGAGAAGGATTATCAAGTACACAACATGGGTTCCGGAAGGGTTATTCTTGTGAAACTCAGATAACAGGTTTACTCAGGACATAGCTGACACACTTGAAAATAATGGTAGGATTGATGCAATATTTATAGATTTTCAAAAAGCATTTGATAAAGTAACTCATAAGCTTTTAATGGAAAAAATTTGGAAAAAAAATAAGAAATAATAAAATTGTGAACGGGGTTGGGGGAAATTTTCTGAAAAATAGAACTCAAAGAGTCAGAGGGGGAATGCAATTTCTGAAGAGATTAATGTCACTTCAGGAGTACCTCAAGGCAGTGTTCTGGGGACCAATTTGTTTATTATATTTATAGATGACATACAAGTAGGAATAAATCCAAAATTCGACTTTTTGCGGATGATGGGGTTTTATATAGGGAAATAAAGGAAGATGAAGATGTTCTTATAATTAAAAAAGATTTAACAGTAATTGAAAAATGGGTAGATATAAATAAATTGGGTTTAAATGTGAGTAAATGTAAGGTTATTTCATTTAATAGAGCAAAGAAAAAAAGCGGGAAATAAAAATATAAGCTGTGTGGTAAAACACTAGATGTTGTCCCTCAATTACAAATACTTGGGAGTGTTTTATAGATAAAAAATTTGGATTGGGGGCATCATGTGTAATATGTAAGTAAAAAGTCAAAACAAGCTCTAAATTTTTGTAATGAGGCAGCTACAAGGGTTCACACAAAAATTAAGGATAAAGGGATATAAATCTCTTATAAGACCAAAATTGGAATATGCAAATCTATATGGGACCCTTAAAGGGGCGGTCATATCAAAGCCCTAAACAAAATACAGAGATTAGCAGCAAGGAGAGTAACTGGGAAGGTCAAAAGGTGGAGATGGGTAACTGATTCCAAGGGAAGGAGGATAAGAACGTTGACAGTGTAAAGAAATGATAGAAGGTTTAGGATGGGATTCTTTTAAAATTACGGAGAGGGAGAAACAGCTGTGCAACCTGTTTCGTGCTATGAATGGAATACAGGGATGGGAATGAGATAAGCAATAAAAATTTAAAAAGGATTATACAAAAGGGGGGAAAGACCATGACCTGAAATTGAAATGTAAACTAAAAAAGAAGGATGTTGGGAAGTGGCTTTTTTAAATAGAACAATTGTAGAATGGGGAAACAATTGCCAGCAGCAGCTGTTGAGGAATCCTCGGTAAAAATGTTTAGAAGATGTTTGGAGGATATTTTATTTGGGTCTGATGTAGATTGATTTCATTGATGTTTTGATGTTGCTTTGATGATGGTGTCTTAGATGTAATACCTTAAGATATGAAGAAAAATGAATGTTAATGTTATATTTTTGTACAATTTTAAAATGTTAATTTTAGGAACTTGCCACCATGTAACCACATATTTGCAAGAATAATAAAATATATAAATAAATATATAAGTAGATGAGGAAAGAAAGTACAGGTTTATGATAGGAACATTTCACCTAATTCTATATACATTTTCTCTTAATTTTAAAATAATATGAAATATAAAATATAAAGTATATAATATAAAATATCAGACATTAACTTAGAAATAAAGTTATAATATAATTTATTCCACTCAAATCAAATTTATGTCAACTGTGACCTAAAACTAATTCTAAAACTAATTCTAAAACTAATACTGCTACTAAGTTACTACTACTACTACTACTAATTCTAATTTCTATATTGTGTAGCTATATGTTTTTCTATTTAGGTTACGTACTTCCACACTTTTTGAATATGTTATTCATTGCAATTAGGTCTTCCAAATGTTGTCTGTCATGCTCTAGTAGCAGGTTTTAATTTTTGTTTTAAATTTAATAAGGCTGTTTTCATTTCGAATATTTGTAGGTAAAGAGTTAAAAATTCTTGGTGCTAAAAACTCAGAATGGTTTTGGCCGGTAGTTGAGTTTTTTTCTGGGTATGTTCAGAATTTTTCCACAGAGATTACGGGTTGAGTAGTGAGGGTGGTCAATGTTTTTGTATGTGTACTGTTGGGGTTTTTGAATATATGTATTAGCACCGTTTTTGTATATAGTTGCCTAAGATCTAAGATATTAAGGGTAGTGTATAATAAATTACTAGGGAAGGTCATGGGTTGATGTAAGATAACTTTGAGGATTCTCTTTTGTGCTATAAGAATCTTCTCCAGATGAGTTATTTTACCACCTCCCCAACCAATAATTCCATATTGTAGAGTAGTTTGAACAAGTGCAAGGTAGATTGTGCGAATTAAATGATTAGTTAGAATGTTTCGTAGTCTGAAAAAAGATATATGTCATTTGGCTTAGTTTATTTGCAATGTTTTTGGAGTGAATATCCCATCTAAGATGACAATCAATGAGAATACCAAGGTATTTGGTGTTGTTTTCTCTCTTGATTTGGGTACACAAACAGTCAGGTTGGGTACTACAAGATGCATGATGTATTTTTACACTCATATCTAGATCAGGTTGAGTTTTACATTTTAAGGATATTGGTAAGTAAATTGTTTTCTCTTTATTAAGAGTAAGATAGTTTGTGTTTAACCAGGAGTATACACTCTGCATCACTAGATTAGCGAGGTTAAAGGCTTGTTCCCAGTTAGAGCCAGTCACGATAATAACTGTGTCATCAGCATAAGTTATTATCTTTATGTTGGAGTATAAGTCACATAATCCATTTATGTAAATAATAAAGAGAATCGGTCCTAGTACTGTGCCTTGTGGAACTCCACAAGTTATTATTTTACTATCGCTAAGTGTATTTCCAATTTTCACAAATTGATTCCTGTTTGTGAGATAGTTTTGAAATAACTGGAGCGGAGTCCCGCGAATGCCCGCATTTTCCATTTATGAATCAGTTTACTATGATTTACAGTGTCGAATGCCTTTGCTAGGTCTAGGAAAATAGCTAAGGCTTTCTTGCCATCGTCAAGGGCCGAGTATAGATTTTTGGTTAGTTCATGTATAGCATCATCTGTACATTTATTTTCCCTAAATCCAAATTGGTTAGGGGAAATAAGGTTATGTTTTTCTAAATAGTTTACCAATCTTGTTTTTAGACATTTTTCAAATACTTTGGCTAGATTAGAGATCAATGATATAGGTCTGTAGTTTTCAGTCATTGTAGGATTTTTAGCTTTATATACTGGAACAATTATGGCAGTTTTCAGGTTTTCTGGAAATTCACCAGTTTCTAGTGCCAGATTAAAAATAAATGAGAGGGGTTGTACAATGAGATGACTAATTCCTTTTAGTGTTTTTGCTGTGACACCATCTAAGCCTGGTGCTGAGTTTGTCCTTAGATTATTGATGTTGTCTAATACCTCCTCATTGGATATTGGAGATAAGAAGAAAGAAGATGTTGGTCTGTTAATTTTCTTTATTATTGGTATTGGTAAAGAAACTCTGTTAGTGTTAATATTAATAGGGCCCAGGCCTACCTTGGTTATTGATCACATTGTTTTCCTTTATGGTGCTAGCGAGATTAGGTCCTACATTAGTGAAGTATTCTACAAATGTATTAGCAATTAACTTAGGGTTGTCTTCAGTCTTATATATTTTATCATCAATATTTATTTCTTTAATTAGATTAGAGCTTTTGCATTTGCGATTATTATTTCATTTATAGTTGTCCATACTTTCTGTGGGTTGTTATTGGCAGTCTCAATTTTTTTCTTGTAGTAATCATTTTTGGTACATTGTATCAAAGAGGAAAGATAATTTCTGTATAGTTTATATTTTGTTTTTAATGTGTTTAGTTCCGCTGTATTATGTCTATCTTTATTCTTACTAAGTTTGTTATTTTAAGGTGTAACGCATCTCGTTTCCGAATTGATGTTATTATCCTTGAGTTATCCATGGCTTGATTTTGCGGAGTTTAGAGTTGGGTTTTATGACTTTATTTGTTGTTACTCTACTGATGTGGAGATTCAGTTCTTGCATAAAACAGTCCATAGCGTTTGTAGCATTATTCTGTTTGTACACATCTAGCCACTTCTCCTCTTCTAAGTTTACTTTAAGTGAGGTTATGTCAATAGTTTTAGTTTCTTTTATAGGAGTAGCCACCTGCGGGGTGTCTGTCGAGTTTGAAAATAGTGCAATAGCCGTTAAGAAGTGGTCAGTTATTGCAGTTTTTAAAACACCCGATACTATATTGCATTTGTTAGGGTTAGTTGACTTAACAAAGATATGGTCAATGCAAGAAGTTGAGGTAGGGGTTATTCTAGTAGGTGTTTCTATACATGGAATGAAACCGTGTGAGTACATGCAGGTTAAATATTGGGCTCGATATGGAGTTTGACTATCTTCGTTGTCCGCTAATATATTTATATTTATGTCTCCAATAATAATGTGGTGCTGTAGTCGAGGAGCGTTGTCCAGAAAAGTTTCTATGTTAGATATAAATTGCTTTGGGTCCATTGACGGTGATCTATATATTGCCGTTACCATACATTTTTCGTTGTTAAATAAGAAGGAAATGTTTGCCGTGTTTGCATTTAGTGTTATGGGATTGTCTATGGTTACCTTGACATGGCTAGGTTTGTGCTCATATAAAGAGCAATGCCATCAGCTTTTGAGTGTCGTGAGTCTACATGATGAAATGTATAATCAGGGATTATAAATGGTTCTTTTCTTTGAAGCTGAGTTTCCGTCAGTATAATTATGTCAAACTTATATTCTAGATTATTTAATACCACACACAATTCATCGAAATGCTTTCCTATACTTCTAATATTAAGCTGCATGACTTTGAGTCCCGGAACTAAACTTTGTCATTATTTTGAAAAGCTTGATTTAGTTCTAGGGGGTTGTTACAAATAAAAGGGGTAATATTTGACAAATAGTCATTGAAGTTGAGGTTTTGTATGTCTATTCTATCCATGGTTAAGCTGCTTTGTTAGGGTTGTAGGTGAGTTAGGTTTGGTTGAGTTTCCTAGGTTGGCTTGTTACTTGTTGTTGGCTGGTGTTGTCGCTTCTGTTGGGTGATTTTGGTATGTCGGATGGTGAATTGATTCTTATTGTTTTAGTAGTCTCGTCCTTTCGGATGAAAATCCTTCCGTTCTTCACCCAAGCATATTTATAACCTAGATTCTTGGTGTTACGAGCCATCCAGAAAAGGTTTTTGTTCGTTGCCGTTAGGTGTTCGTTAATAAAGATTTTATTATTACAGTTCTTGAAACCTATGCTGGCCGCGATCACGTAACGCGTTTCCTTTTTGAGCTCCATAATACGGTCTCGAGTTTGCTAATTGCTATGTATGTATGTTGTGTGTGTGTTGTGTACTTGAGAAAGTTAACCTGTCAACCCAGATCATCTGGCTATGCCAACTACTCTTTTGTTGCTTGAGATACTAGAATTGTGAAAACTCAGGTTAATTAAACGAGGGAGCGGAGCGACCGAGTGTCTCCATTCAACTCGAACGGTTCTCATTCTGTGATTCTGTCTGTCTGTACGTCGAAAATCAGCCGAACCGCTGAACAGATTGGGCTGAAATTTTAAACAGACATCCGGTACGAGTTTATTGAGAACTGCTAACAAAATCAGCTAGATCCATTGCGATTTAATCCCACAATAAATAAAAATGTGATTTTTTAAATATCGAAAGCATTTGTTTAGTAGCAGCTAGCGGGACCAAATCTGCGTGGCTGACATGGCATAGTGGTAAGCATTTATACTACCGCACGGAGGGTTGGGGTTCGATACTCGTTGGGTGGAACATTTTTATATTTTTAGACCCACATATTATTTTTGAGGGGTGTTAAATGGGAAATAAAAATTAGGTGAATTTGTTTTATATTGGAAATTTGTTAATGTTTCACGCTAATACGTTTTGAACACGATTCCCATTTTGAATGTTCAATTTAAACTAAAAACTCAAAGTCGTTGTTAAATGAGTGAGTGAGTGAGCCAATTGAGTACCCGGGAGCATCCCCTTTCCTCCCCTATACCTAAGGATCTAGCCCAGTATGAGGAATGATACCGGGTACTCAACACTTGGCTCACTCACTCGTTTAACAACGACTTTGGCGTTTCCCTAGTAATTTTTTTGAAAGTGTTTGTGTATGTCTGTTGTGTGTGTGTGTTGTGTACTTGAAACTTGAAAGTCAGCCTGTCTGGGACTCGAACCCAGATCATTAGACGAGGGAGCGGAGCGACTGAGTGTCTCCATTCAACTCAAACGGCTCTCATCCTGTGATTCTGTCTGTCTGTACGTCGAAAATCAGCCGAACCGCTGAACAGATTGCGCTGAAATTTTAAACAGACATCCGGTACGAGTTTACTAAGAACTGTTAACAAAATCAGCTTGATCCATTGCGATTTAAGCCTACAATAAATAAAAATGTGATTTTAAATAATATCAATGGCATTTGTTTCGTAGCAGTTAGCGGGATGAGGTTGACGTGGCCTGCATGGCCTAGTGGTAACCATTTAGCCTACCGCACGGATGGATGGGGTTCGATACCCGTCGGTTCTAACTTTTTTTATATTTTTACACCCACATATTATTTTTGAGGGGTGTTAAATGGGAAATAAAAATTGGGTGATTTTGTTTTGCCTTGGAAATTTGTTAATGTTTCACGCTAATACGTTTTGAATACGATTCGCATTTTGAATGTTCAATTTAAATAATTATTGTGGCAAGCAGAGTGAGTTCCTGTAAGGTGACCAGACGGTCCGGTTTTGGAAGTCAAAACACTTGGCTAACTCACTCGTTTAACAACGACTTTGGCGTTTCCCTAGTTTAACTATGTTATCTACTCTATTGTTGCTTAAACTACTGTAATACAATGTTATTACTTTCCTTCTTCAATTGTTAATGTTTGTTCAAATGTATTTGTGTACATCTGTTGTGTGTATATTGTGTAGGCCTACTTGAAGTCAGCCTGTCTGGGACTCGAACCCAGACCATCTAGCTATGCTAACTACTCTATTGTTGCTTAAGCTACTGTATTTAAATGATATTGCTTTCCTTCTCTAATTGCTAATGTTTTTCGAAAGTGTTTATGTAGGGCCTACGTCTGTTATGTGTGTGATGTGTACAGCGAAGATTCCATTCTACTACACTGGAGAAAAAAATCCGGAATGTTTTTTTTTTTTTCTTTTTTTCTTTTTGTATTTTTGTCTGTTTGTCCACACGATTCCGGCTAAACCGATACTCCAAATGCGATGAAATTTTATGCAGGCCTTCGAAATCTCTGAACTTAGAACTGCCACGTTTTTGAGCGCAATCGGAAAATTTTTTCTCATGAAAATCGCAATTTTACGATTTTTTTCGATTTTTAAAAAAATTCTTCGACTTATAACACCTACATGCTTTATCCGATTTTAATGATTTTTGCACAGAACCTTTATTTTATGAATTAAGATATTCTTGTGAAATTTGAGCGCAATTGAAAAAATATTTATCATAAAAATCGAAATTTTACGGGTTTTTTCTTTTTTTAAACAATTCTTTGACTGATAACACCTACATGCTTTATCCGATTGAAATAATTTTTTCGCAGAACCTTAATTTTATGAATTTATATATTATTGTTAAATTTATTAATTAAAAAAAATTAAAAAAATAAAGTTAATTTTTTATTTTATTTTATTTAATTTAAAAAAAAATCAATTTAATAATGATTTTTCCACAGAACAACAGAAAATTTGCATAACACATGGCAGCTCAATGCACCAATTACGCTCATCCAACAACGCGGCGGGACTTGAGCGTTTTCCTAGTGTATGTATTGTGTACTTAACTCAAACCCAGATCATCCGGCTATGCTTACTACTCTATTGTTGCTTGACCTACTTTATTTGTGTAAACTCTATTTAATATTTTAAAGTGTTTGTGTACGTCTGTTGTGTGTGAAATACGTGTAAAGACTGCAAGGTTTACTCAATCTCCGAGCGGAATTTGGGGGTACCTTGAGTGTGCAAGATTCAATATACCTTTTGACACTGCATGCAATTTTCACAGGCTGACAAAATAACAAATAATTTTTCAAAAACAAAACCATTGTTATTTAAATCCCCACATTTGCAGCCTATTATTCAATTTATTATTTCTTGTAGATTTAAATCGTAATGGATCTAGCTGATTTTGTTAGCAGTTCTCGGTTAACTTGTACCAGATGTCTGTTCGAAAATTTCAGCGCAATCTATTCAGCGATTCGTCTGATTTTTATAGTACAAACACACACACAGAATGACCGAAGTGCCGTTTGAGTTGAATTGTAGACTACGTTTGCTGCGCTTACTCGTCTAATTAAACGCCAAGCATAATTGAAGCAAAATCACTTTGTAGACATCTTCCAGTGGGGGTGCAATCTAAATTTGAATCAACATGGCAGTGCAATAATGCAGTTCTTGTTTGAGAAATAATACTACCTAGTTTAGTTGCTTAGAGAGACTGGAAAATTCAAGTTAAATATCATAGTTTGCTAGATGGAACCAAGGAAAGATCAAGCTGCCAGCAGAATTGATTTTCACGTGGGAAATTCTGCAGTGGTAGCTTAAATGGTTTATGTTAAAGCTTTCAGTTACATTATAATGAGGGAATGTTACAACAAGATTATATGAAAAATTATTAAATTTGGAGTATCATAGAGCGTTCATTGTATGCCACCAGCTCACAGGAAAAGGGAACCAAGGAAGATATCTCACATAAACTTGTATTTAGAGTCTCACTAAATCCATGTAGGCCTACTATTATTGCTGAACACTTTTACAACAAGTCAGTGGCGTATTCAGGAATTCATAAAGGGGGGGGGGGGTTGTCAAATTTTTTCATAGATGTGCCGAAGGCTAAGTGGGGGGTCCGGGGGCTTTCTTCTTCAAGGTCATTTTGGTGAAAATCTGTGCGTTTTAAAGCATCACAATGACCAACTTTTTATCTACTAAAATCCTGTTTTTTTATCTAAAAGTTTTCTATTTCAAGGTAATTTTGGTGAAAATCTGTGCGTTTTAAAGCATCAAAATAACCAACTTTGTATCTACTAAAATCTCTTTAGTCACAAAATAA